>ML781370.1:759641-813137 GCA_009831015.1 Picea engelmannii | reverse complement strand
GAAAATGTCTCCTTGGTATATATAGGAGACTAGGAGGTATAATTACAACTAATGGCCTAAAGCCGACATAAATAAAATAACATTACTAATCTAATATGCCCCAATTAAGGGGTAATGAGCCAATATTAGGGCTTAACAGGGTTTTGTGTAAGCCAGACCACTTCCTAGTGTCATTCTTTGTCTTTCCTTTACCCTTCCTATCCTATGTCTTGGACTGGTTTTCTAGAGGTTGTTGGTTAGGGTCATCTTTACCATGCTTTGGTTGTTGCAGATTTGCAAACCTGGATTCCCCTTTGTTTTGGTGCCTAAATTTCTGCTCGATTTTGATAACATATAGATAAACATCTTCCAATGATGAGATGTTTAGGAAATCCATTTCAGTTTGGATGTACCTATGCAGAGCCCCATGGTATTTCAGAACTAGATGTCCCTCATATCCTTTGATATCTAGCTTGGTGCACAAGATATGGAAAGTATTTTTGAACTCCAACATTATTTGGCTCTTCTCTTGCCGTAATGTGGTCCATCTCATGTATTGGTCTTCATAGTTATCAACATAATAATACTGTTCTTTGACCACATCCACAAAAAAAATCCAAGTGGGCTCAGCCCCATATATTCCAGATTCCTCTATGGAACTTTGCTCCCAGTAAGTTTCCCACCAATGTTTTACATGGGGGAGAGCCTTAAGGAGTGTGAAGGTGATCTTTTCCCTATCGAAAAATTTTTGAACAGAGAAATAACCTTCTAATATATTGAACCATTTTTCTAGGGATCTGCATCTATCTAACCTTCAAATACGGGAATATCAAAATTAACTTGTACCTTTAAGGGAGAGGTTCATCCAAAATGGCCGCCTGATGAAGATGTGCATGTTGCTATCGACAGACGTTGAAGGATGTGTGCAAAATTCTCCATCATTTCTTCCCTCTGTCGCGTGAGAGCTTGCTCAAGCAACAGGTTAATAGAATCTTGTGCTCCATTGTTTTTCTTTTCCGCCTCCGTCGAGGGTTTCTTGGGCATGCAAGAGTGATTGTCCTCAAAAGAGACCAGCTCGAGACCCGATTGGCTATACTCGGACCTCATAGGGCACATGCACTGAAAAACGATCAAGAGCAGCGTGCTCTGATACCACTGATCCAGATTATTTTCGAAACGAAATGAAGCAGAGAAATTACAATGAAATACTCATGAAAATAGCCAAAAACAGAGAAATGCAACAACACTTGATTTCTTTTAATGAAAGAATTGTAAAGAGACTGTAAAAATACAAAGTGAAAGACTCTCTAGAATGGTGGCAACCTTATCTCTGAGAAGAGATGTGATGGCTACGCTCATTCGCAAGAAGGTGATTCCAATGAGGCTCTAAATGCCTTTTTATGATAAACATGAATGCCAAAACCCTAGACATCCAAAAACTTAACCCTAGGAGATGAAACGCTAAAAGTCATGTGGGCCTCACTTGGGTAAATTAGTACATTAACTTCTTGAGGTTGTAACTTTTGCATACGATCTACGTTTTAGGCACGAGATAGCCTGTTGGAAAGGTCTTTTCAAGAACTACACATCATATCGTCAAACTCTGACTCTATTTATAGTTTGATTGAGGCACACCAAGAAAACACTTTTTAGGGCCCCAAAATGGCCTTGGAAGTATAACAAGATGTGCTGACATGAAAACATATAAAATAATCCAGTTGGATTAGGTGGGAGGCCACTAGTATGCACCTGGAAGATGTGTAGGGATTCAGATAGCCCCGGAAGTGTAGAACCCACAATGACAAAGAAGTACATAAGAACGTGTTGAACTAAAAACTTATAAGAGGAGCCAGTTGGAATAGGTGGGTGGCCACCAATATCCACCTGGATCAATCCTCCCCCCTTAGGAAGAAATGGTCTCCATTGCGTTGAGTGCCCAGGGAAGATGGAAAAACATTTTATGAATCAAAATCTTGGTGAGTTGTGTGCCTTGTTAGAGAAATTGTGTTGCTTAGCTTGTGGAAGACTGTCACAAACCTGTTGCTAGAGGGGTTGAATCTGTTCCACTAGCCTGTTGTCTCTGGGTTTTATGGGGCATTATGTAGGCATCATTGTAGGTGAAGAAACAATATCTTCTTTCTCTTCGACAATCTGTTTTTGCTGGATAGAAGGTGTTGAGTCTGTAGTGGTTGTAGTGGTCTTATGTGCATCCTTTGAACAGACTGTGAAGAGGATGAATTTTGAAGTATGAGAGATTACCTTGCAACATTGTTTTAGTGGAGTAGTAGTCAGAACTATGTCTGGTATCCTATAGAGCTGACCTCCCAGAGTAATAATGACACTATGGGGTCTAGACTCATAGACAACATGATGTTTCCACATATATGGTTGGCCCAAAACAACATCATAGACATCAAGAGGGGAAATATCACACACTACCTCATCCTTGAAGGGCTGGATGCCATAGGACAGGCGACACTGTTGGCTGACATGAAGATCTCGTCCCTGGTGAGGTCACCCAATGTTGTATGGTTCCGGGTGTGGTGTTGTCGACAACCCCAACTGTTTGATGACCTTAGCTGAGATGAGGTTCTTTTGGCTGTCGTTATCAACAATGAAATGCAACGGGGTTCCCTTCACCCACATCTGTGAATGGAAGAGGCGCTCCCCCTCTTCAGGATCTATTGGTTATTTTGGCTAACTTGTTGTGGTCGTGACAGTAGCAATGGGATCTGTGTCGATGATCTGTTTGTTTTCAATATTTTCTCTATTGGAATTTGAATCAGGGTTCTGCTTCGTGTCTTTGATCTTGGGCACCAATGATTATTTCGAGCAACATTCATCGGTGTTGTGCCAGGGGATTTTGTGGAAGTCATGCCACTTACTAGTGTCATTTTTCATCTTTCCTTTACCCTTCCTATCCCGTGTCTTGGACTGGTTTTCTAGAGGTTGTTGGTTAGGGTTATCTTTACCATGCTTTGGTTGTTGTAGATTTGTAGACCCAAATTCCCCTTTGCTTTGGTCCCTAAATTTCTGTTCAATTTTGACAAGATATCAATAGGAAGCTCCCAATGATGAGATGTTTAGGAAATCCATTTCGGTTTGGATGTACCTATGGAGAGCCCCACGGTATTTCAGAACTAGATGCCACTCGAAGTCTTTGATACCCATCTTAGTGCGCAAGGTATGGAAAATATTTGTGAACTCTGACATCTTTTGGATCTTCTCTTGCCGCAGTTTTGTCCATCTCATGTACTGGTCTTCATAGTTATCAACATGATAGTACTATTCTTTGACCGCATCCACAAAAAAATCCCAAATGGGCTTGGCCCCATATATTTGATATTCCTCCGTGGAACTTTGCTCCCAGTAAGTTTCCCGCCAATGTTTGAGGATTGTAAAGGTGATCTTTTCCCCATTGAAACAAATTTGAATAGAGAAATAGCCTTCTAATAGATTTAACCATTTTTCTAGGGCATCTGCATCTATCTTACCTTCAAATATGGGAATATCAAAATTAACTTGTGCCTTGAAGGGAGAGGTTCCTCCAAAATGGTCGCTTGATGAAGATGCGTCTGTTGCGATCGACATGCGTTGAAGGATGTGTGCAAATTCTCCATCATTTCATCCCTTTATCGCACGAGAGCTTGCTCAAGCAACAGGTTAATAGAATCTTTTGCTCCTCCATTTTTCTTTTCTTTTGCCATTGAGGGTTTGTTGGGTGTGCGAGAGTGATTGTCCTCAAGAGAGACCAGCTCGAGACCCAACTGGCTATACTTGGACCTCGTCGGGGACATGTGCTGAAAATCGATCAAGAGAAGCCTGCTCTGATACCATTGATCCAGATTATTTTCGGAACTAAATGAAGCAGATAAATTACAATGAAATACTCTTGAAAATTGCCACAAACAGAGAAATACAACAATACTTGATTTCTATTAATGAAAGAATTGTAAAGAGATTGTAAAAATACATGGTGCAAGACTCGCTAGAATGGTGGCAGCTTTATCTCTAAGAAGAGATGTGACGACTATGCTCATTCGCAAGAAGGTGATTCCAATGAGGACCTTAAGGCCTTTTTATGATAAACATGGATGCCAAAACCCTAGACATCAAAAAACCTAACCCTAGGAGATGAAACGCCAAAAGTCATGTGGAACTTCTTTAGGTCATAATTTTGCATATGATCTATGTTTTAGGCACGTGATCGCCCGTTGGAAAGGTCTTTTCGAGAATTATGCATTATGCCATCAAACTCCGACTCTTTCTACAATTTGACTGTGGCACGCCAAAAAAAAACTCTTTAGGGCCCCAAAATGACCCTGGAAGTACAACAAGATGTGCTGACATGAAAACATATAAAATAAGTCAATTGGATTAGGTGGGAGGCCACCGGTATCCACCTGGAAGATGTGTAGGGCTTCAAACATCCCTGAAAGTGTAGAACCCACAATTAGAAAGAAGTACGGAAGAACGTGTTGAACTAAAAACTGACAAGAGGAGCCATTTGGAATAGGTGGGTGGCCACCAATATCCACGTGGATCACATGTCGCCTTTAGAGGCCTACCAAGGCTTCTCCAACACCAACAAATTGTCCCAAGTGGCAAAATGTCCCCGAAAGTGGTGATGTTTATGTAAAATTAGGGTTTTATTTGTGCAAAAGTGAAACTTTAAATGAATTGTTTAATATTACTTTGTTAAAAGGGGCAAGATTAGGGTTGTTGACCCCTAGTCTTGTGGTTTACCCCTTAATATATGTACAAGTCATCTTAGTGACATTTTGTATAAATAAGAGATCATAAGATCTCATTTGGACATAACTCTCCCTCTTGTGAGAGGAATTAGATCTGAAATTTTCGCTACACTTGGGCTATATTTGTATTTTGTGCACTTGTTTATGGTTATATCTTGTGAATGGTTGATGGAGGAGTGAGGCACTAGCCTTGGATGAATATTTTCTAGATTTTATGGTGGATCATCTTAGCATCTTTCTTTATTTTGGTATGGTCTTTACTCTTATGCTATCATTTTTTTCAAGTCAAGGATTGTTGTGCTAGGAGCTAAGTGGGAAGTAAGAGTATTTACACCCCCACTCTAGTCTCCATCATTTATTTCTTAAAGTTCATTGATGTTGCAAGGGTTTGTTTGAGGAAGTAAGAGGATTTACACCCCTCATTATCAAACCCTAACTAGAGATACTTGCCTTGGGAGGTAAGAGGATTTACACCCCCAAAGAAGTAGCATCTCTAGTTCATTTATTTGACTCCATTAACCCAGTAGTAAAGGCACTAGTCATCTATTTTTTGCATTGGAGATGTAAAATCATTGCCTTGGGAAACATGAATTTTTGTCTTTTGAAAGATTTCTTGCTTGGAGTTGGTTTGCCACATTGAGAAGAGTCTTCCCCTACTAGGGAATCCCCTCTCTCTCACTACTTTACTTGTTGTTACAAACCCTAACCTACAATCATTAGGGCTGATCTAACCTAGATAGATAACTAACCCTAACTCTTAAACTAACCCTAGACTAACTCTTAAATTTTGCTCATTTACTCTACTAACTAGGGCACATCTTTTGGGCTAGTTCTTGGCACTTTTCATGGTTGATTTTGTTGTTTCATGCCATTGAATGCTACAACCATAAGGCTTAAATTCTCTGCAGAAATATACATGTTATAACAACTTTCTTTATTCAGCCCCAAAGTGCCATATTTCATTTACAATTGATTCCCTAACTCATTGATAATATCATTGGTGAATCTTATGACTTTATATGCTGATTTAGATGCCTTATATGTTGATATAATATGTTGTCCATTGCTGAAAAATAGGTACAAAAAGATTAAATTGCTGATCCATACTAACATATATCATTGCAAGTTGGATTTTCTTATGTATCGGGCAGGTACAATAATCCAAAGAAGTATCACTTCTTTGGGGCAACTTTTGCTTATTCTACAAGGCATCTCCCTTCACATTTCATTGAATTTAGATTTGACCTCTAGGGGATCCACTTCCATATCCATTCATCTACATCTCATTCCCCCTAGGGTCACCAAGATTGCCTCCCTAGAGTGACTTAGTCACCCTTGAAGTGTGAGACCTACATCGAGGTGACATTGGGTGTAGGATTCCCAAGTTGTAGCAGTTGCTTTTGTGGTTGGGTCGGGCTTTGCCCAACCTACAACTTGTGCTATAACACCTCATACTCTTATTTATACTAATTCTGCCTTCTAAGGAAACTTTTAGAGGAAGATATTTCTAGAAGCGGAAGCTTCTATTAGGTCTTCTTATATTGACTTATTCTTCTTTATTTATTAGGCCTTATTAACTAATGTTGGCCTTTATTAAATATAAAACATATCCTACTAACTAATGACGCATGGAGACGGGTTAGGATCGGATCCTAACACCCTCCATGCTTCAAATTGATGTCTTTCACAATGAAAAGTAAATATCTTAATATGGAACAATATCCTCTAGGTGAGAATAGGCTAATTTTGTAGCATATTGGATGACTTCTTTTGATGATTTTTCTTGAAAGATTTTGTTGAGATTTTTGAATATAAATTCAAAAATTATAGTTTAACCTACCCAAAAGGTATTAAAAGCTAGAAAGTTCATCTATATTATCAAATTTTTAAAAATTCTGATTTTTCCATGCCAAAATTACATATTTTGCCCATAAGAGTCATCGAATTGTTGAATGGAAAAGGTGGTTTGCTACAAGATTAGACAACTATATAAGTGAAATCATATAAGTAAACAACATTTACTAGTGAGGTTATATAAGAATTGGGATTTCCAACTATCCCTAAGATACTGCACAAAGTTTATAAAAAAAAGGACTAGAGTGTAATAATACACTGCATTTTGCATTGTATTTAAGGAGGTGACATAATATAGTACAAAATCGAGATTTATTAGAATTAGAAAAAAATGAATTCTTAACACATGTATACATACATGGAGGAATCGAGGAGTGGGATGATGGATATTGGCTCTACGGTGTCGGGCTTGGGGATGCAGTCTTGCACAAGTATTGTCTTATTACACTGTGGTCCGAAGTTATAGTGCGATAAATCATTTCTGTCGAAGGATGGTTTTCTGCACCCCAAAGACGGTCTACAATCTTTATTTCCACGTTCCAGTGATGGTTTCACGTGTATGGGAGTCGAGTTTGGTGGTATGGAGACTGAGCTATTGGACTAAGGGGGTAACCCTTGTCAAGGCTAAGCTTTTCAACCATAGGTGGATTTTTATCGAGGTCATTTCCCCTTTATGCCTTGGGATTCTCTGGATTCGTTGGCCCGATCCGATGGCCCAGTACAAGCTAGTATAACTCCCATTAAGGAATCAATTTTTATTCTTGTGGATTCTTTCGTCGCTTTGGCTAATTCTCCCAAAGCATTGGTTCCTCCTCCATTTTTTAACAAAAGGCAAGTGTTGGAAGGTGTGGTCGCGGGCCTTAGCCAAGGTTCAGGGTCAAGCAGTTCCAAGAAATGTGACATAGATCAAAAGGAAAAGGTCAACATGGTGGTAGTAAAAGATGTTAAGCTGAAAGACATTTTGTTGTTCTTAGTCAAGGCTCTAGTCGAGATATTCAGCGACAAGGTGGTCCATCTTGAATCTTTGTCTCGATGGATAGAACTGTATTGGACTCTCGTGTTAGGGTACATGCCTATTGTCCATATTTTGGTGCAAGGATTCTTGAGTTTTATTTTCTGGATAGAGGAAGATTGGGCCTGTATTCTAGGTCAAAATGGAGTTGGGGTCCATTTGGCCTCGTAGTCCATAATTGGACTATAGACTTCAATCCTGCCAGAGCTCTTGTATCAGTCATGCAAGATGGGCCATTTTTCCAAGACTCCCTATGGTTTTATGGACTAGATCAGTTCTCGAAGCCATGGGAAACAAGTTGGGGAGGTTTGTAGGATTATAGACAAATTGGGAATGGAAGATGGATAGACGATGGGCTTAAGTTCAAATCGAGCTGGACCGCAAAGAGAGTTTTGTAGGTGATATGGAACTAGTGTTTGGTGACTTTAGATGGGTTCAAAAAATCGATTATTGGTGGGTGCCTTTTCGTTGCTTCGCATGTCATGAGGTTGGCCACCTTAAGGCTCAATGCAAAAATTTTAAGCCAAGTGTTGGTCAGTTCAAGAAAATCTGGGTGAAAAAGCCAAATTAAGATCATTTGAACGACAACCTTTTGTCATTGCCGATAGTCGAAGGCACAGGACGTAGCATAAAATTCCAGGATGAAGCACCAAAGAAAAAGAAGGTGGTCGAGTCGTTTCTAGCAGTCACTGAAAAGGGTACGTTGCTCCCTGTCCCCTAGGCAATTTCGAAAAAGGTTTACACTCCCTCAGGCCTTTAGTCGGGACCTCTACCCTGCCCCTTCCCAGTAGTTGTCCCTCTTCCCCAGATCATGTTTCCTCTTTGCAAGAGAAGCATGTCATTGAGTGCTACTCTAAGAAAATTCTACGGTCTCCAGAGGAAATGTATAGTCCCCTTCCTATAAAGTGTTGATGATTGCAACTTTGTGAGACATTCTTCAAGTCTTCTCCCCAGAGTAGTGGGTTGGGTTGACCTATTCTTTCTCCCTATCTTCTCTCTGATGGACTGAGCTGGGTTGACCTAAGACTAGTCTCCTGCTTGGTTGTGTTGGGCTGGGTTGACCTGAGATGGGTCTTCTCCCCAAGTGGATGGGCTGGGTTGATCTGTGGGGACACCCGTGATCTTCTCCCCATATCGGGATGGGTTGAACGCTCTTCTGAGACTGAGTTGAGCATGGCACTTGTCATAGGGGTGGCAAGTTGTCCTGGGAGGACACCCAACGTCCCATGGGAGCAGACCATGTGGACATGCCACTTGGGAGTTGACCAAGTGGACACATGATGAGGGAGCAACACTTGATGATGATGATGACTTGCTCTAGTGGGTCGTATCCCCTATAAGAGATGAGGACGTTCACACTAGGTGCAACCATGTGTGACATATTGGTGAAACCTTTCACTATGATGACCAAAGACAAGCAGAAGTCCAACGTCTTATGCAGAAGACCCATTAGAAGCCCAACGTCTTATGTAGAAGACCCATCACAAGCCCAACGTCTTGTGTAGAAGACCTAATTTGCTAAAGTCGGCTTGGATGAAGAGACACCTTTTGGAAAGGAAATAGTTCTCATTGGACTTGTATAAATAGAGAGAATTATCTCTCATTTTTTCATAACACACTTGGATCACTTTCTCTCTCTTGTGTAGCACTAGCCTCTTGGGATTCTAGTGCACTTCTTCTTGGTGATTGAATTTTCTCTTATACTATCTATTATCTAGTGAAAGGTTGCTGTTGGGTTTTTCTCCCTTGTGAAGAAGGGTTCCCCAGGATATATCTTGTGTATTTCGTGCATGGTTATCTTCTTGTGATCTTGGATAATTGGATGATGCAATTAATGCTTAGGGTTTATGCTTCATGATGTTTATGATATGAAAAATTGAATAGAATGTTAACAAGTTGATCAAGCATAAAAATTCAACATGGTTTCAGAGCAGTGTTCTTCAAAGAGCCATTGCATGAGCTTCTCCAACACCTTTCCAAGCTAGATGCCACCTTCTTGCTGCAACTGCAAAAATGACCCTTACCCTTTTTCCTTGTCAATCTAGTTTTAGCACTTTCCCTTGAGCGTTGGGCCTAATCTTCACAAGGAGGAACAGTCTAGTCCATCACATCACCTGCAACCATCAGATTGAAAATTGAATAAGTTTGGATTTTCGGTCCTAGGGTTTCTGCAGATTTTGGTTTCTAGGGTTTCTACAATCATGGTGGACAACGTTCCTATGGAAGATAGGCTTGATGGAGCCTCTAACTTCAACTCCTGAAAATCAAGACTACTCATCACTCTAGAAGAGAGTGACCTAATAAAATTTGTGGAGGAATTTGTACAAGAACCAACAAATCCATCAGATAAAACTCAGTGGAAGAAAAATGACACCAAGGCTAGAAATATAATCATTTACTCTGTGAAATATCATATTATTCCACACATATCCTCAATGAAGTCAGCCAAAGAGATCTTTGATGCTTTGAAGAAGTTGTTTTAAAGCAAGAACACCAACAGAGCCATTGCCTTGAAGCACCAGCTTCAAAATATTAAAATGACCAAAGCAGATACAATTGCCACCTTCTTCATGAAAATTGTTGAGATCAGAGATCAATTAGGTGCTATTGGAGAAATCATCTCGGATAGAGCGCTGGTAATGCTAACCCTCAATGGTCTTCCAAGCCATTGGGAACCATTCATACAAAGTATCAGTGGATGATCCAAATTGCCTAAGTTTGATCGATTATGGGCAGACTGCACTTAGGAGGAGAGAAGACTTGCAGTGAGAGGTGCACATAGTTCCCATCACGATGAAAGTCATGCACTTGCCTCTCATGCAAGGAAAGGCAAAGGATAGGAAAAGGTATGCAAAGATTTCAAAGGAAACGAAAGCCACATAAGGCTCATGAACACAAGGAGAAAAACATGTCAAAATTCCAGTGTTATAGATGTGATAAATATGGACACTATGATAGAGACTATTCTATACGAAGGAAAGGAATGAGGCATGCAACCACTGACAACGTTGATGAAGATCCACCTCACACCAGATCCGATCCTACTGAAGAATTATTCTTCATCTCAGCCCTCTTAGGTACGGTTCCTACTAGCAATAATGTCTGGTTAATTGACAATGGTGCTTCTAGACATATGACTAGATATAAAGAACATCTCACTGAACTAGTGGAGAAGGATTCTCGGTTACATGTTGTACTTGGTGACAATTCTAGATATGTTGTGAAGGGAACTAGAAACACCTCCCTTCAGCTAGACTCAGGTATTCCACTTCATTTGAGTGATGTATTGTTTTTACTGGGAATGAGAAGGAACCTTGTCTCTATTTCAGCCTTAGAGGACAAAGGCTACAAGGTTGCCTTCTCCGATTGAAAAGTTCTTGAATGGCACAAGAACTCTAGTATGGATTCAGCCAATGTAATTGGTGTTCGAGAAGACAACTTGTACAAATTGACAGTTCATCCAGTTTAGGCACTTGTACATGATTCTATCAATCTGAGTGAGCTTTGGCACATAAGACTTGCTTACTTACATTACAGAGCTCTTCCTGCTCTGGGGAAGATGGTGACTGGACTTCCACCACTTCGTGTTGAGCATGATGGCATTTTCAGAGGCTGTGCTCTTGGAAAGAATGCCAAGGGGACGTTTTCCAGTAGTAACAACATATCCAAAGTAGTCTTGGATATAATACATTCAGATTTGTGTGGACCTATGACAATTGCTTCCTTGAGTGGATACCTCTACTATGTGATCTTCATTGATGATTACTCAAGGAAGAGGTGGATTTAATTCTTGAAATCCAAGGAGTCAGAAGAATTCCTTGAGAGATTCCAAGAATTTAAACATTAGATCGAGAACTTGATCGGAAGGAAGATAAAGACTTTGAGATCAGATAATGGAGGAGAATATACCTCCAAGTGTTTCATTGATTTATGCATTGAGTCAGAGATCAAGAGGGAGTACATTGTTCCTTACAACCCTCAGCAGAATGGAGTTGCAGAAAGGAAGAACAAGTCTATTGTGGAAGCAACCAAGGAAATGATCCATGATCAGAGTTTACCGATGTTTCTTTGGGCAGAAACATCCATGACTGCAGTATGTGTGTAGAACAAAAGTCCTCACAAGATTTTGAAGAACATGACTCCCGAAGAGGCCTTCACCAGAGTTAAGCCTGAAGTAGGACACTTCAGGATATTTGGGTTACCAGTCTACATTCACATACCCAAGGAGAAAATATCAAAACTATAACCCTCTGGCAGGAAGGGAATATTTGTTGGGTACAGTGAATCATCGAAGGCATATCAGATCTACATCACAAGTCAGAGACAGATCGAAGTGAGTCGATATGTTTCCTTTGAGGAGGAAGTTGCCTTCAGAAAATCGAGAAGATCTCACATAGAGACTAACAGTGAGAGAGAGGAAGAGATGGTGTCTTCCCCTCCTCACACCCTTGCATTACAGAGAGATCATGACAAGCTAGTAGAGACTATTGAGCATGTTGATCCCGTTGATCCTATTGAGCCAGTGCATCTTATCGATGTTCCTAGAAAGATTAGAGTGGGTCAGAAAAGACCTGCCTGAGATCATCAGACCTTGTAGGAGGAAGAGAGACATGCAACTCCTCGTGGTACTTTCAAAGAAAGTAAGAGACCCCAAATATTCTCAAGTTATATTGTATCCATGAGCCACATCATTGATTCAGATCCTTCCAGTTATGAGGAGCAATCTAGTCAGCCAGTATGGAAGGATGCCATGATGGAGGAGCATCAGTCCATCATGAAGAATGATGTGTGGGACATTTTTCCAAGGCCCAAAGGGAAGTGTGTGGTGGCTTCCAAATGGATTTGTAAGATAAAAAAATTTAACTGACGGGAGCATTGAGAAACACAAAGCAATATTTGTGGCCAGAGGATTCTCTCAAGTGGAGGGAATAGATTGTGAGGAGACTTTTGCTCATGTTGCTCAATATACCTCCATTTGGACGACTATTGCACTTGCTTCAACCTTGGGTTGGAGACTACATTAGATGGACGTGAAGACAACCTTTCTCAATGGAAATATTGAGGAAGAGGTATATATCGAGCAACCGGATGGCTTTGTGCTTCATGGGAAGGAGTCCCATGTGTGCAGGTTGAAGAAATCTCTATATGGACTCAAGCATGCCCCTTGTGCTTGGTATGCGAGGATTGATGGATATCTGATGAGTTTGGGTTTCAGGGAGAGTGTTGTTGATGCCAACTTGTACTACAAAGTTAACAATGGTGAACCACTGATTTTGATCCTATACATTGGCGACTTATTCCTCACCGGAGCAGAGCATCTCATTACTTGGTGCAAGCATGAGTTGGCTTTTGAATTTGAGATGAAGGATCTAAGATTAATGCATTACTTCTTGGGACTTAAAGTATGGTAGTGAACTGATGAGAAATTCCTGAGTCAAGGGAATTACACAGTTGATATCTTGAGGAGATTTGGCATGACAGACTGTAAGTCCATGACCACACCAACGGTGGAGAATCTAAAGAAGTTAAGTGAGTCTTCTTCCGATTCAGACTTGATTGATCTGACTATGTATCAACAACTGATTGGATCACTAATGTATCTAGTTAATACCAGACCTGCTATTTTCTATGCAGTGAATGCACTTATCCAGTTCATGAGTCAATCGATACAGATACATTGGGTGACTGTGAAACATGTGTTGAGATACTTATGAGGCACAGTTGGATATGGCCTCAGATATGCTTCTAGTATCAACATGAGATTGCAGGGATATGCCGATTCAGATTGGGCAGGAAGCACAGTTGACATAAAGAGCACCTCTGGATGTTTCTTCAGCCTAGGATTTGCCATGGTTTCCTAATGCTATAGGAAGCAAACTTCTGTGGCCACGAGTACCGTAGAACCAGAGTACATTACAATATGTACGACAGTGCGCGAAGCAGTGTGGCTTCGCAAACTCCTTGCATGATTGTTTGGTCGGATGTTGGATCCCATCGTGATACATTGTGACAACCAGAGTTGTGTGAAGCTCTCAGAGAATCCAATATCTCATGAAAGTATCAAACATGTTGAGATCAAGTATCACTATATTCATTATATTGTGTAGCAGAAGGAAGTTCGAGTGGAATACCTTCCTACCGATGAGAAGATCACATATGTACTCACCAAGCCCCTTGCCAAGTCAAAGTTTGTGTACTTTCATGATAAACTTGGCGTGACAGAGAATGACCCTCTTACTGAGAGGGAGTGTTGATGATTGCATCTTCATGAGACATTCTTCAGGTCTTCTCCCCAGAGTAGTGGGATGGGTTGACCTGTGATTTCTCCCTATCTTCTCCCCGATGGACTGAGCTGGGTTGACCTGAGACTAGTCTTCTCCTCAGTTGTGATAGGCTGGGTTAACCTGAGACGGGTCTTCTCCCTAGGTGGATGGGTTGGGTTGATATGTGGCGACTCCCCTGATCTTCTCCCCATATTGGGCTAGGTTGAATGCTCCTCTGGGACTGAGTTGAGCATGACACTTCTCAGAGGAGTGGCAAGCTGTCTTGGGAGGGAACCCAATGTCCCATGGGAGAAGACCATATGGATATGTCACTTGGGAGTTGACCAAGTGGACACATCATGAGGGAGCAACCCTTGGAGATGATGATGACTTGCTCTAGTGAGTCGTAGCTCCTAGAAGAGATGAGGACGTTCACACTAGGTGCAACCATGTGTGACATATTGATGCAGTCTTTCACTATGATGACCAGAGGCAAGAAGAAGCCTAACGTCTTGTGTAGAAGACCCATCAAAAGTTGAATGTCTTGTGTAGAAGACCTAATTTGCTGAAGTCGGCCTGGATGAAGAGACACCTTTTGGAAAGGAAATAGTTCTCATTGGACTTGTATAAATAGAGAGAACTATCTCTCATTTTGTCATAACACACTTGGATCACTCTCTCTCTCTCTTGTGCAACGCTAGCCTCTTGGGATTCTAGCGCACTTCTTCTTGGTGATTGGATTTTATCCTGGACTATCTATTATCTAGTGAAAGGTTGTTGTTGGGTTTTCTTCCTGGTGAAGAAGGGTTTCCCAGGATACCTCTTGTGTATTTTTTGCATGGTTATATTCTTGTGATCTTGGATAATTGTATGATGCAATTAATGCTTAGGCTTTATGCTTCATGATGTTTCTGCTATGAAGAATTGAATAGAATGTTAACAAGTTGATCAAGCATAAAAATTCAACACAAATAAATGGGTTTCTCCCCCTCTAAAAATTGGGTATGCCCTAAGGCCTCGAGGGAAGAAAAAAAACAATTCCTCCTCGCAAGGCGGTCTTGCCCTAGGATTTATTCAACCCAAACCTATGGGAAGGTAGTCACATATTTTGATATCTTAGCAAAAATCCATCTAATATATTAGTAGGAAAGGCAGACATTCCACCATCACAAGGGCCCTTAGAGTGGGGAAATCCCTTAAGAGTCCTTCCTCGTGATTGTGTTGTCTTTCTACGCAAGAGGTGTTGGGGGTGCCCACAAACAAATAGCCCTCAAAAGGCTCATATTGAGCCATAATCCAAACATAATTTTAATTCAAGAAACTAAGTGTGAAGGCTCAAAGACAAGAGCCATTTTCGAACCGTGGCTAAAAAAATGGTCTTTTTGTTATGTTGATGTACTGGGTCAATCAAGAGGCTTACTATCGAGATGGAGTCCGGTTTGTAAAGCTCTCTCTTCTTCATCCTTCAACTCTGCTATTTCGGTAAATATGGAGTTAACAAACCTTGGAATATCCGTAATAATCCTTAATGTATATGGATCATATTTTGACAAAACACATTATTGGGAAAATTTGGCAGACTCGGGAGCTCTGAACGATCAATTGGTTCTGGTTAGTGGGTATTCAAATTTTACATTGTTGTTAAGAGAAGTATGGGAGGCAAGTCTTAGGATGGACTCACAATATTTATTGAAAAACATCACCTTGTAGATATTGAGCCAAAATTGGTTCCTACCTAGTGAACTTTTCATGTGGACGAAGATGTTGTGTAAAAAAGATTGGATTTTTTTTGGTTTCAGAGCCATTATTGAATAGTTAGTTTCTAATGAAGTCGTGGGTTTCTATTGTTGGTCTCTCATATCACTTTCTAATACTTTTCAATCTTAATTCAAGTGGTGAGTCTCCTCCCTCGCCTCTAAAATTCAATCAGATATGGTTATTGGAGGAAGACTATAGACATCTGGTAAAGGACTCATGGGAGCATTTAAATTCTTCCTCTTCATCATCCTTCTTGAGTAAAATTGAAGACAACATATCTAGAGTCAAGGTGATGACAAAGAGATGGTTAAAGGTGTATAATGAAAGGACCAAAGCATGGCTAAAGGAGGCTGAAGATAAGATTGCTAAATTTTACGAAGACAATGCTATGGGTTCCCTGGCAGCTGCTCAACTTTCTCAGTTACGAGCATATGAATAGTCTCGATACTCGATTCTAGAAAATGAGGAACAAATGCGATACCTTAAAAGTAGAGCATTTTGAATCAAAGAAGGTGATAATAATTCAAAATTCTTTCACCAGTTTGCAAACTATCGAAAGAACGTAAATACAATATGGGAAGTCATAGCTTCAAATTGATCTATTGCTAATTTTTTTAAGGATAAAGTGGAGGAGGGGGTTTTCCATTTCAACTCTCTCTTTCATGAGCCCATCGATTGTCCTATTTAGGAGTTTTTGGACGTGATATCTAAATTCCCTCAAGTCTTTTCGGAAGAAATGAACCGTTCTCTAATCGAAGAGGTATCAGAGGCCAAAATACTTGATATTATTTCTTCTATGCAAAAGGGTAAGAGCCTTGGGCCAGACGGTCTCACCGTGGAATTTTTTATTGGTTTCTATGACTTGTTGAATGAGAGTATGCTAAAAGTAGTAAGGGAATCTCAAAGGCCAAGGAAATGTTTGGGGTCCTTTAACTATACATTCATCTCACTCATCCCAAAAAAATAGGAAGGGGTCTCCTATGGGTATTACCTTATGATCTCATGTTGCAATGTGATTTATAAGATCATGGCAAAAATCATTGTTAAGAGATTGAAGCGAATTTTAAGTGAGATAATTTCTGAAGAATAGTTTGGCTTCTTTCAGCGAAGACAAATTCACTATGTTGTGGCAATTGCCCAAGAATCCCTTCACTTAGTTAATTAACACTATCAGGTCGCGACTATCCTCAAACTGGATCTGTCTAAAGCTTACGATAGAGTAAGTTGGACCTTTCTTCTGCTTGTTCTGCTGAAAATGGGTATGGACCTATCTGTTGTAAATTGGATCATGGTGTGCATTTAGTCAGTCTCCTTTGTCATGCTTATCAATGGAGCACCTTCCGGGTTCTTTTGTGCTATGAGGGGGCTTAGACAAGGATGTTCATTGTCCCCATTTCTATTTCTTATTGTAGTCGAAGCTTTAAGTATTTTGATTAAAGATGTCTAGGAAAAAGAAGACCTTCGTGGAGTAAAGGTGGCATGGGAAGAAACCATTTCTCATATTCTCTTTGTGGACGACGTCTTATGTTTTTCCCAAGGTTCTATGAGGGACCTTGTCTCCTTACAAGGGGTTTTGAATCTATATTGTAGAGCTACAGGTATTGAAATTTACATTAATAGATCTTGTTTAATTTCTCTTTATTTGTCTGATAATATAAACCAACATATTGGAAACCTTTTTCCTTACCCTTAGAAGGAGTTGCGGTCCGGTTTCAAGTATCTCAGGTTTATACCCAAACCTAACAATTACAAATTTCTATATTGGTTGTGATTGTATAAGAAAGTGGAGGCTCAGATATCACTTTGGGGGAATAGGCTACTCTCAAGGGGACGAAGATTAATTTTGATTAAGTCAGTGTTGGATAGTATGCATGTTTATTGGAACTCAATAAGACGGTTCCAAAAGACATTCTAACCAAAATAAAAAAAATATCAACTTCCAATTTATATGGTCAAGATCGTGCAGTTCTGGTGGCATTCCACTCGTAAAATGGAGTTGAGTGACCACCCCTAAAAATATTGGAGGCTGGGGTTTAAAAAACGTTTTTCTTTTCGCTCAATTCTTAGTAGCTCGTAGTTTATGGAGGTTGAACCACGATAAATCTATGTGGGGTAGAGTTATGAAGTCCAAGTATATGCATAATATGTCCATAGAAGATTGGTATAGACTTCCAAGAAATCCACAAAATCTTTTATTGTTTGGAAGGCCTTAGTTCAAGCCTTTCCTTTGGTTGGGTAGTGGATGGCATGGAGAATCATCAACAACAAAAAATTTTGAGTGGGAGAAGATCCATGGATGGGCACGGAAAAAAATTACAAACTTTTGGATTCCCTTGTCCAATGCCTTCATTCGAAGGGAATATTTGTTCTAGAAGACACCAAAACTCAAACTCCTCAATCCAGAGGGAGGAATGGGTGGAAGTTGTCGAAAGCTCTAGGATTGGTAGGGTCTGATGCAGATGATTAGAATCAATATATTGTCTCTTTAGTCTCCAATTTCATTTGGCTACAAGAAGGAGAGGATAATACCCTATTATGGACTAAAAATCCAGGCACGGGAGATTATACAACTAAAACTAGGATACCAAGCCATTATGGAATCCCAATTCACAGAGGAGAAACAATGGTGGTGGGGTATTCTATGGAATCTTATGGCCCCATTGAAGAGTAAAATAACCTTGTGGTTGGAAATCAACAATAATATCTTCACATAGGATAATGGAGTTAAAAGAGGATAGATGGGCTCAAACAAGTGTATGTTGTGCAAACCTAATGAGGAAACTTCTAATCACATTTTAATTTGTTGTGCATATACCATTCAGGTGATGAGGATTGTGAAGTCTGAGATCAAGCAAAAATCCTCCTGGTTGAAAATTCGATTAGAGGACTGTCTCAAGGATTGGATTTCATATAAATCTGTGAAGTAGTTCGAAGGTTTTCCATGTATTATGGTCAATACTTTATGGTGGGCACACAATGTTAGTATTTTAAAAAATGAATAAGTCCCTTTAGAAGTTACAAATGGCCTTATTATCAAAATTGAAAAGGAATTTCAAGTTGAACCCAAAGTAAAGAAGCCTAGTTGTTTGATTATGCCTGAGATGGTCTTCGAAATCCCTTAGGGATTCTTCGACGGTACCAGTGAGGGCCATCCTTTGTTTTGTGGGGTAGGCATGGTATTGTTCTTGAAGCATAATCATTATATCTGCATAATTTATGCTCCATGTAGATGGACAAATAATAGAGTTTAATTTATCGCTCTGAGGATTTTTCTAGAGATTTCCAAAAAAGGGGTAAGAAAATTACAAGTTTTGAGTGACTCAAAGCTGGTTATCAACTCGGTAAATAAAAAAGTTACGATGACCGACATTCGGTTGGGTCCTCTGCTCCATAATATTATGATTTCTTCTTAATATTTTGATTGGCTCTCTTTCAATCATATCTATAGGGAGCTTAATGGAAAAGTTGATGCATTGTCTAAGGAATCCTTGATTCTTCTAGTCGGGGCTTGTGGCTATTATGAATCTATTGAAGGGGAAGAGGTTGAGTCCATGGAGTTTCATCTATAATGTTTTCCATTGTTTTTTGTATATTAAATTGTTAACAATTTCCATAGCAAGTAAGGATTGTAGGGTATACGAGAGATGAGGCTTTTTTTTATACTTGTATAGATTTGTTGTAAACAGTATGTAATGAAGACTTTTTATACAAATAAGTTTTTGTAGAAGTGGTGCATTAGTAGTCGGGATTACTGAGTTTTTATCAAGAAAGGATGAGTTGTTAAGCTCTAATTTGTTCTCTCATGAATACCAATATGTATATTCATTCCTCATGAATATAAAGATTTTTTTCTTAGGATAAAAAATGATGTATACATATAATTTCCTTTTGTTGATTAGGCTTATTTTCCCCTCGAAGATCCACTTAGTTGTTGCATAATCACCCCATCATCTAATTTTCCTTCTAACCATTATGTTGATGTATGTGATGTGCAAATAATGTGGGCCAACTCAACCTTTAAACCTCTAGTCTCCCTTCTAAATTGTTCTCGAAAATTTCTATCACAAATTAGAATAGTGCTAACGAGCACCCCACAACAACACCATGTGGCTAACAACTCTTATCAAATGTGATTTGGAGGTGGTGAATTAGTAAGTTAGTGATGAGGGGATATTTGAAGACTTTTAGGAGTAATGAATTATATTGAATGCCTATTAATGTATAATGATATCACTTAGGTTTTAATGTATTTAGGGGCTCAATTTTGAGTGTGAATGTTAATATATTTAAAGTTGGTTAGCACAAACACAAAGGTTGACCACATAATATTAAGGTTCAACCAAGTATGTCTATGTCTTTTATCTTGTCAATTCCAAGATCTCTATAGGGAAATTATGAGCAAGAGACCAAATATAACCAAAAGAATGTAGGAGATCACTTATAGATTTGTCTAAAAGGTAGAAAGGGCTCCATCAAGGGAGTCTGTTTGCATACACTAAAAACTTGCTTTGGTTCTCAAGTTCCTCTTTCAATCAACTAAAATGTGTGTATACCTCTCTCAAATTCCTCTAAGGTTTCCCTATAATAGACTCAATCACTGTTACTCAAAGCCATCACAAATGAAAGATACATAGATTGAAATAATACATTAAGATAATAAACATATATGTATAAAAAGTGAATGGTCAATAATACAATTGAATATGGGATGTTTTTATATATTGTTTGAAGAGATGGGTCAAGACCTTTGGGATTTAGTTATATAGCTAGTATGCTTTATTTATATTGGATATTATTTATTATATGGGACATGACATTCCCATTGGTTAATCAAACAAGGAGCCTCCATATCTAAGGTTTATCTAAGTTTCACTTGTAATGTTCTACTTGAGGTAATGGAAAATTGTGAAAATTGTGTTAATTTTAGAGCAACTATTAAGTTTCTTTTCAATTTACTAGATAACAATAGTATAGGTAGGATCACTGAGAGAAACACAATCACAAGATATACAACATTTATCCTGGGAAACCCTCATGAGGGAGAGAACCCAACAAAAACTTCTTTAATATAGATAGCCAATACAATGCCAAGACAATAAACCAAAACACTAGAGAATATCCAACACTAAGCAATGCGCCCCTCCCTTCCTTCTTCTCCCAATTGCAACTATCTCCAAACTTTTACACTTGTTGGGTGGAATGAGTGAGTGAATGAATGAGGCACTATCCTCTCTTATTTATATTAGCTGGCAGGCGCTAGGGAGGTGTCTCTTCACTGGGCAGGGCCGACTTCTTCACTTAGTGGTTAAAACCACTTTAATTAAGCCTGGGGCCGACTTCTTAATTTGCATGATATAATTAGGGTTTGACCAATCTGCAAAAGTGGATTTGGTCATTTACAAATCCTGACATGATCAATCCACAAAAATGGATTGTACTAATCAATAATGACTCAATAATAAATAACATACTCTTTGTAGTTATAATATTTCAACACTCATCCTTAACAAGAAGGGTATTCTACAACATCGTTAGGAGAGAGAGACGAAAACAACATCTGAAACACTGAGTGGCATATCTATAAATCATCGAAAGTTTTTCTCATCATCATTCACAACATGAAGCTAGAGTAACATCAACATCATCTGCATCAAAATGGATTAGTATAACACTAATACATTATCATCATCATCAATAACATAAATAACAACAACATCATCATTACAACACAAAGGCTGGAGCAACAACATCTTCACAGCACGAAGGTTGGAGCAACAAAATCATCACAGCACAAAGGATGGAGCAACAACATCATCATCATCATGGAGCAAGAAAATGAGGCAGGTGATACAACATTTTGTGGTACTTTGACAATCCCTAAGGAGCTGCCCAAGAATCATAAGATTCCCTAGGATATACAATCCTAACATAACTACCACGTGGTACTCTGACAGACCGTCCTTACCAGACCTTCGGGATATTCTCGAGAATCATAAGATTCCCTAGGATTATAAAAATCCTAACGGAGCTACCACTACTGACCATAGCTAGCATATACATGCACATGTACTCTGATAGTCCGTCCTTATCGGACCTTCGGTATTTGTCTAGGGATGATCAGTCCCCTAGGATATAAAATCCTAGCTGATTTACCTACCATTGGTCAGGATATTGTAGTATCATCGACATCACTCCCCCTTTCAAGGGAGGTCCTTTCGGACTATACCAAGCTTTTATCGAAAGTGCTCAAACTTTACACAAGACAAAGGCTTGGTCAACACATCTGCAACCTGCTCATCTGTGCCAACATATTAGAGCTTTATGGATCCCCTCTGCACCATATCACAGATGTAGTGATACCGGATTTCTATGTGCTTCGACTTGTCATGGAACATAGGGTTCTCTATCATCTTTACGCAGCTCTGGTTATCACATAGAATCATGGTTTCTTCCATCTCCAGATCAAATAGACCTTTCAACAAAAATCGTAGCCATATGGCTTCATAACTGGTGGAACATGTAGCAATGTATTCCACTTCTGTTGTGCTGAGATAAATACTAGATTGCTTCCTACTCTTCCATGAGGTCATGGCTAACCCTAGACCAAAACAACATTATGAAGTGCTCTTTCTGTCAGAAACACTTCCAGCCCAATCTGAATCAGTATAACCAATCAGTCTGAAGTCTTGATCTCCATTGTAGCAGAGACCAAAGTCCAACGTACCCTTAAGGAATAATGCATTAGGCCTAGGTCTTTCATCTCAAATTCTACATCGAGCTTCTTCTTACAATAAATGATGAGCTTTTCTTCTCCAGTTAAGAATAAGTCATCCACATACAATAGCAATATAACAGTCTCATCATTCATAACCTTGAAATACAGGTTAGAATCAAATTTACTCTTGGTAAAGCCCAAGCTCGTCAGGAACTGTCAATTCTTCCATACCAAGCTCTAGGAGCTTGCTTGAATCCGTACGGAGCCTTCTTCAACTTGTAGACATGTGTCTTTCTGTCTTCAATTCCAAACCCTTAAGGTTGTTCTATATACACTTCTTCTCCAATGACACCATTCAAGAAGGTTGTTTTCACATCCATCTGGTGTAACTTCCACTTCATTTTAGTTGCAAGGGATATGATGGTTCTGATAGAAGTGTATTTGGCTACAAGAGAAAACATCTCTTCATAGTCAATGCCTTCCTTTTGAAAAAAGCCATGAGCTACAAACCTTGCTTTATATTTCTCAATACTTCCATCAACAACATGTTTTATCTTGTATAGCCATTTGGAAGATACCACATCTTTGCTCTTCAGTCTAGGAACTATTTCCCATAAATCATTCTTTATAATGGATTGGTATTCTTTTGTCATGGCATCTGCCCATTCTTTCTTCTGAATGGATTCTTCAAAGGAGGTAGGCTCCTTCTCTATGAGATCACACACCAAAGCCATATAACTGGAGAATGGCTTAGGTTTCTTAACTTGTCTCATGGTTCCTTCGGGGGCACCATACTTCTCTCCATATTGAATAAGTTCCCTTGCCCAAGCCGGCTTCATCTGGGGAGTTTCTTGAGATTCTATCATATCATGATCTTCATGAATCTCATCATCGGGGGAAACTGTGGCTTCCCCCATTGGTTCTGCAACTTTGGGAGCTACAGGTTCTTCTTCAAGCTGGCATCTCCTTGATTTCTTGAGTGTTGCATGTTCATCAAAGGTTACATCTCTGCTGGTCTCAATATGATGGTAACTTGGAATGTAAATTCTGAAGGCCTTAGAGACCTCACAGTATCCAACAAATATTCCCTTCTTTCCTGAAGGGTCCAACTTGGTTCTCTTTTCTTTCGAAATGTGTACAAACACTCGACAACCAAATATTTTGAGATGGCTTACTTCTGGATTCTTTTCGGAGAACATTTTTTCGGGGGTTTTGAACCCAAGTGCACTATGGGATAATCTATTTTGTACATACATTGTTGTTCTTGTTGCTTCTGCCCATAAGTGCATTGTAAGATCTTGATCATGGATCATAGTCTTCACTACTTCCATTGTAGTTATGTTCTTTCCTTCTGCTACACCATTTTGTTGAGGATTGTAGGGAGTGGTGATCTCCCTCTTAATCCTGACATCTCTGCAAAATATTAGAAATTCTTTTGATGTGTATTCTCCTCCATTATTTGACTTGAGTATCTTGATTTTTCTTTCAGAAAGATTTTCTATCAAGGCTTTGAATTCCTTGAATTTCCCAAACACTTCATCTTTTGATTTCAAGAAGTAAACCCAAGTCTTGCGAGAATAGTCATCAATAAATGATACATAGTATGCATACCCACTGAGAGAGGTGGATGGCATTGGGCCACATACATCTAAGTGGATGAGCTCCAAGACTCCTTTTGCTTTACTATCGCTCTTTGGGAAAGGATTCTCGATGTTATTTCCTTGTGCACATCCCTTGCACACACCTTCACGACCAACCTAAAAATATGGTAGACTTGTAACTGCCTTGCTCACATATGGTAAGGCCTTGTAGTTGATGTGAGATAGTCTTCTATGCCAAAGTTCACATGGATTGTCAGTGGAGTGAATCAAGGCTGCATCTGAGTGACCTTTTAATTTATACATGTCGCCTTCTTTTGTTCCAATTGTTAGTGCTAGAAGTTGCCTCTAGACTGCTATAGGGTCAAGCCTAGCACATCTTCAGTTATTGCAATGATTTTATAAATAAGAATGTGTTTGGGTTCTGAAATAAGGTAGATGAGGTAGATAATAAGAGAAAGTATAAGAGAAACAAGCTAAATGCAGATCAGTTAAAACAACATTGGGCATGGAGTCAAGTAAACATCATGTTAGATTGAAGGCCGGTGAGTTGCATATCAGACAAAATACTTATATGATGGTGGACAGAAGAATGGAGAACGTGACAAATAGTAGAACATCCACCAAACAGAGATTTTCTCTGTCAAAAAGGATGCATCAGTACTTGAAACAAAACACACTGATAATAGGAAATCACGGCAAAATCTTTACCGCTCGGGAATCTATCATCCATGAGCAGCCATTGATTCTCAATGTCTGCAATTATTTCAAGTAAGACGAAGATAGAATGTAAAATAGGAAGAGCTCACAATCTGGTAAAACAATACACCTGGATGTTCAATGTCAGAAATGAATACTTAAATAAATGCCCATAGGCTTACAATCTTTCCTACATAGGCCTCTGCCCAAATTCTCCCCCCTCCTTTCTCCCTTCTTCTGATCATAGGATTTATAGACTTTACATAAATAACTGAGATCCTATCAAGAAGGATCAAAAATCCAAGAATAGCATATGATCAGATCTGATTACAAAATAACAGGATTAGATCTTGTCTTTAGGGAGTCAAACCCTATCAAAATTTATGGTCTTTGACAGCTGCTCTGTATGCTAGAGGTTGAATACACCTGGTAGAAGCTTCTTTGACAGCTGGGAACTCATACCTCTTCTTCCTCAACTGAAAATAGAGTTCAAGTAGAACTTGCCTTCCTCTTTGTTAGGGGAATCCCTCATTTGTAGCGCTATAGGTGTAAAAGAGTCGACAACTGCTACAAACAGATGTAGAAAGCCATTTGAACAAAATTACTTGCAACTTTGATTGAACCCCGATTTGTAACTTGATATATTCGTCCTCTGAACTTATGATGTTGCCTCCAAATACTATGATACTACTCAGCATTCGTATCGTGTATTTGATTTCTATATCACTGTGTATATGCATTTGAATATTCATTTAAGCTTAGCACATATATTTGCATAAGTGATATATACAGGGTCTTAGCATCATCCGATTTCTGGAGAGGGTCTGCTACAACTGTTGTGTTGTTGCTTATCATTTGTATATTTAGTGAAGAAGTTCCTCTTGTATCAGAACTTTTGCAGTCTTGTGTGTCTTCGGATAGAGATTGAGATTTTGAGTTTATAAGAAAAAACACCTCAAGATATAGGTAAAATAAACCCTGGTTTTTTACTTTTGCTTTCCCTGCTTAAAACGACTAGTGAAAGCTTGTTGTATTGGCACTCCCCAGTGAGGCTGCTAGAGAAATGTAAATGAATTGTAGCAACTAGATGAGAATGGCTGCATTGTTTAATGCTCATGGTGTTTATCCGGTTTTGTACTCCCAACTTTAGCACTCTACAAAACTCAGTTGGATTTTCAACTTTTTCCTGTACAAGTTCAACAGAATAATGAAGAATCCTTTATCATTGGAACCTGGCAACCTCACACCATCATTACTAAATAGTCGATCCTTTGTAGAAGAAGACTGGAAGCTTGTCAAAGTTTCAGATGCTGGGGTATCATCATTTGCAACTCCAATTATAGATAGTTTGTTCCTTGAAAATTGACCATGCAATGCAGAGACTCTTGAACTACTTTTGTGGCTAGTAACCCGCTCTACTTGATTTCTGCTGTCTCCAAGCCATAATCTCATATTCGACACATACAGGATAAGGAGGATCCTGACAACACACTTTAGGAGTATCCTTCTCTAAGCATTAGTAATTGAACCGTAGGAGGATCCTCTAAATTTGTAAAAGAAGATGGAAAAGAGGGAGGCGCCAGTAACGGTGGAGCCATTGTTGTTGATTGATTAGCAACACCTGTTGGTTGAGCTCGATTTGCTTGATTCCTAGACGTATGTGATGTCACAATGCGTTTCCCTGAATAGATGATCCTGACGAGAGGCATGCTTTTGACAGAAGAAATTTTAAAGTGTTTTCATATCACTGGTTTCCTGTGGGTTGCTTCCAAGGCCAGAAGTAACCTCCCAAACCACAACTGTTAATGGGTTCACAATCAGAACACCATCTATAAGCATGGACCCTTTCTTTGCATTCCAGTATTTGCCAAATGTTGCAGAGAACTCCTCTATCGACTTGTACATGATTCTCCTGGTGCAATGCTTCCATTTACATGTCGTGGCTTGGTGTTCTTGATGTAATGTAACACCACCTGTAAACATGGCAACTACGACCTTGATGCGCCTTGACACCTGGAAAATCGTGTGCAGCTGTCGATGCTCTCATGGAATTTCGATGAGGCATGTGGAGTGAGGTCTTAGCGCTTGGCTTGTTTGGCTTATGTGTTATTGATAACCTGTGGTTATATGTGAAGGTGCTAGCTCGTGGACTAGGAGCTTAGAGCTTGGCCTTCGAGCCCTTAAAATTTTGATAAAAAAATACCAAAAAACCTGCATAATCCCAAAATCCAACTTTGCTCTTTAAAAGGCCAAAATTGATTTATAAAGCCAAAGGTATGGCTAATATAACCAAATTTTTTAAGATATATAATTTTTTTTTGTCATAAAGAGCCCACACTTTATAATTTTGCCCAAAATAAGAAACATTGCCAAAGTACCTTTTACTTGATTAATATGATGTGCAAGTAATTAGCTCAAAACAAGTTATCCTCTTTTCCCTTGAGTGATGACCTTATCATGATAACATGACATAAAACCTTCTTAGCATAGCTTAATGGAACTTTGGTCATAATGAGAAATTACATGAAAGTAACCAAACTGATGTTTTCCACCTACATCATGACTTGTTCTAGTCACCCAAGACCAAGAGCATATGATGGTGCTGGAAGAATAACACTTTTCCAGTAGCGTGTCTGTATCCGACAGATGTGTTGCTGGGACTTTCCACCAAATTAAAGATTATATTCTCTTGTAGATCAGAGTACTAACACCAATAACAATTGCATCTTCTATGGTTTTTACTTTAGGCCACATGAGGACTTCACCATATATGAATGCAACCCTGAAGCCTTTCTTATCTAAAGCTGAGGTATAAATCAGGTTCTTTGTCAAACCTAGTACATATAATACATCCTTCATCTTCATTGGGGTCCCTGAATCAAGTTTATAATTGGACTCTCCTACTCCTTTGATAGGGTAATGGTAATCATCTCCAAGTGTAACTTTCTGGGGAAAGTTATATTCTGTAAGGCTAGAGAGAATGTCCCTTTGACATGTCATGTGCTTGGAAACACCACTATCTAAGAGCCATGTATCCACACTAGGTTACATTGATCCTGAGAGGGCAGAGATTAAGACATAGTCTTCAATCTTTTCTTTAATCATCTTCGTGGGTGGTTCTTCATCTTCAACTGTATGGGCATGGTGCCTTTTGTTCCTCTTCTTGTATTCTTCTCTTCTAGCTGGACAAGTCTTAGCAATATGTCCCATCTTGTCACAATGGTAACATTGGTAGGATGAGAAATCCTTTTCTCTTCTTTGAACTTTCTGAAACTTCTGGAATCTCCTTGGAGGGTGAGATTCTTTATGGATGAATTTATTTGGGGAGTGAGACTTTTTATGTGGGTGGGTCTCTTTCTTGAAGTGAGGCCTTTTCTTTCCTCCTCTAGTATGAGTAGCTAGAGATTGATCCTCAGCCCTTAATAGTACTGCTTCTTGGTTAGATACTCTTGCTTCTTCTTGAACACATTCTTCCCAAAGACTGTCAAATTGTAGGTTTTCCTTTTCGACACAAATGGTTTGGATGAATGCATCCCAAGGTCTGGTGAGACCATTAAGAGCTGTCATTATGAGTTCATCTTCATCTATGGTATCTCTAATTGCTTCTATATGTTCTTTGAATTCAAAGATTCTAGAGAAATATTCATGAATTGTTTCTCCTTTCTGCATATTTGTATTCTTGAGTTGAGTTCTCAAGTTCATCTTTTGGTTAATGTTTCTTCCTTCATACAATCTGGTTAGGGCATCAAACATTTATTTTAGGGTATCTTTAGATCCCACTTGAGGGATCAAGTGATCTTTGATATAGTCTGCAATGATTCTTTTGGCCCTAACCATGTCCTTATGGTACTTTACTTTAGTTGTAGCATCTGTGGGTTCTGGTACATTTTCTCTGATGAATATTGCTAGGTCATTCTCTTCAAGAATGAGTGCAATCCTATACTTCCAGGCACAAAAGTTATCCACACCTTCTAACTGTTAAAATAATTAAAAAGTACCTAGGAAAGTGTTTCTCATCACCTAGGCGCCTAAGGGGTGAGAAAGTACCTAATGTGGACTCTAGTCATTTAATTTGTGAGAGATAAATTAAAAGGTGACTTTATGACTTAAGTAAAGGAGGTGAGTGAATGGACACTCAATCTCATCCACTCATCTAATCCAATCTCCATCGTTGGATTACGAAACCCTTCACCTACCATCATTGAGTCGATTAGGGTAGGAGGGCGCACCCATTGTTGGGTTGTTCATGAATTTTTGAGAGAGCAATAAAGAGAGGAGGTCGATCTTGAGAAAGAGAGGCCATTTGCAGAGTTGGAGGCATGCATTTCAAGGCAACAAGCTAGCATGCAAATCGAGGAAAAGTACAACAAAGTTTGAAGGTCGTTTCATATAGATTTCTAGAGGCCATACCATCTTTTGTATACACAAAAATCGAGAGGAACAACAACAAAGTTTATGAGAAGGTTGGCACACATTCCAAGGCTGCCATATTGGTTTTCCTTTCACAAAAATTGAGGTGACTGCTGGGCACATTTTTCTGAAGAGATTTCCCTACAATCTGTACAGCCGTTGGCACAAAAATCGAGGGTCGTACATTTCTATTTTTTTGGGCACTCATTTTTAGAATTTTGAGCATGAATTTTGAGACAATTCGTATAACAGTTAATGCTGTTACAACCGTACAACAATACAAATTTATGGCACAAAAATCGAGGAGAAGTTTGGGGCTGTTCTAAAGGAGTTTTTCTCAAGAAATTTCTGAGATAAGTTTGTGAATTTTTGCTGAGAATAAGACTGCTGTAAAAGAAATTTTATCTAAAGCTCTGAATAATAAAAATCCCTCTTTCATTGGTTTTCCCCTTGTGGGTTTTCCAGGGTCACTATTAGACCAAAAATCTATGTGCAAATATTTTTCTGAATATTGTGTTGCTGATATATTTGATTTCTACATTAAATGTTGTTCAGAATCCTCATGTTTCAGTTATGAAAATTATGTTTATTTGTCGAGTATTTATGGCTGTCATAAATCCGGGTTTTGGGCATTAAACACTGATAAAAATCAGTGAGACTTGAAATTCGGTGGGGTCTGAAATTTTACATGGTATCAGAGCTAAGTTAAAGAAAAGACAGTTTTGTATCAACAAGACAGAGAAGGGGACAAAAGTTACTTCACCAGACACAATTTTGAAATTTTTATTTTCAACAGAGAAGGGCAATGGCTATCGATTTAAGGGTTGAGGACAGACTTGATGGGGTTGTAAACTTTGGTGCTTTAAATGAGAGAATGATCTTGTTGTTGGAAGAAAGTGAGTTATGGGACATTGTCGAAAACTCCACAACAAACCCAATGAATGTACCCACAGATCCTACTCTTCTAGCAGCCTACAACAAGAAGAGTATGAAGGCTAAAATAATCATCCTTTATGCCTTCAAGGACCATTTGATTCCTCATGTGACTGGGAAGACAAATGCCTATGAGATGTGGGAGTCCTTGAAAAAGGTTTATCAAAGTACAAATGAGAACCAGAAGATGGTTTTGAGAGAGAAATTGAAAAGCATTAAAATGACCAAGGCTGAAAATGTGGTCACATATCTTACCAAGTTGGCACAAGTGAGAGATGAACTTGGAGTTGTTGGGGAGGCCATTGTAGACTAAAGAAGGCATTGTATGGGATGAAATAAGCTCCCATAGCTTGGTATTCTAGGATTGATGCCTACTTGCAATAGTTGAGCTTTGAGAAGAGAGAGGTGGATCCCAACCTGTACTTCATTGTGTTTGGAGAGGATCCTCTCATACTCTTTCTATATGTTGATGATCTTTTCATTACAGGTGCTAAGAGACTCATTACTAGCTACAAGGAGAGCCTTGCTTCAGAGTTTGGCATGAAATATATTGGACTGATGAATTATTTTTTGGGATTGGAGGTTTGCAGGAGCCTGGACACATCTTCCTGGGACAGGGGAAGTATGCTTGTGACATTCCAAGGAGATTCCAGATGGAGAATTGTAGGCCCATGACCACACCCATGATTACTAAATGGAAGAAGCTTCATGTTTCTGAGTCATAGTTGGTTGATTCCACTTTATATCATCAGTTGAACGATTCATTGATGTATTTGGTCTACACCAGACTGGATATTTGTTTTGTTGTCAACACTCTTAGTCAGTTCATGGTGGAGCCTAGGAGAGTGCATTGGGTGGCAACAAAACATGTGCTCAGGTATCTTTGTGGTACAATGGATTATGGTATGGACTATCAGAGAGGGGATGGAGTTTGATTGGTGGGCTATACAGATTCAGATTGGGCATGATTTGTTAGTGACATGAAGTGTACTTATGGATGTTGTTTCAGATTGGGATCAATAGTGGTGTCTTGGTTCAGTCGGAAGCAAAAGTCAGTGGCTTTGAGTTCTGCAGAGGCTGAGTATATGGGTGCCAGTCATTCCAGTTGTGAGGCCCTTTGGCTTCGCAAGTTGTTGGTGGGATTATTTGGTGTGCAGTTGAGACCCACTATGATTTACTGGGACAATCAAAGTTGTATTAAATTCTCCTAGAATCCAATTTTTCATGACAGGTCTAAGCACATTGAGTTTCGATATCACTTCATCCAGGATTATGTTCAGAGAGGAGCAATTGAGCTACAATACATATCTGCAGATGAGTAGGTTGAGGACATACTCACCAAAGCCTTGGATAAATGCAAGTTTGTATTCTTCAGGGACAAGCTTGGAGTGGTGAGTAACACTTTCCTTGGTAAGAGGGAGTGTTAAAATAATTAAAAAGTACCTAGGCAAGTGTTTCTCATCACCTAGGCACCTAAGGGGTGAGAAAGTGCCTAATGTGGACCCTAGTCATTTAATTTGTAAGAGATAAATTAAAAGGTGACTTTATGACTTAAGTAAAGGGGGTGAGTGAATAGACACTCAATCTCATCCACTCATCTAATCCAATCTCCACCGTTGGATTACGAGACCCTTCACCTACCTTCATTCAATTGATTAGGGTAGGAGGGCGCACCCATTGTTGGGTTCCTCATGAATTTTTTAGAGAGAAAGAAAGAGAGGAGGTCGAGCTTGAAAAAGAGAGGCCATTTGCAGAGTTGGAGGCACGCATTTCAAGGTAGCAAGCTAGCACAAAAATCAAGGCAAAGTACAATAGAGTTTGAAGGTCGTACCGTAAATATTTCTAGAGGCCGTACCATCTTTTGTATGCACATAAATAAAGAGGAACAACAACAAAGTTTCTAAGAAGGTTGACACGCATTCCAAGGATGTCATATTGGTTTTCCTGGCACAAAAATCGAGGTGACTGTTGGGCATGCTTTTATGAAGAGATTTTCGTACAGTTTGTACAACCAATGGCACATAAATCGAGGGTCGTACAATTCTATTTTTCTGGGCATGAATTTCGAGACAGTCTGTACAATAGTTAATGATGTGACAACCATACAACGGTACATATTTCTAGCACATAAATCGAGGAGCAGTTTGGGGCTGTTCTGAAGGAGTTTTTCTCAAGAAATTTCTGAGATAAGTTTGTGAATTTTTGTTGAGAATAAGACTGTTGTAAAATAATTTTTCTCTGAATAATAAAAATCCCTCTCTCATTGGTTTTCCCCTTTTGTGTTTTTCCAGGGTCACTGTTAGACCAAAAATCTCTGTGCAAATATTTTTCTGAATATTGTCTTGCTGATATATTTTATTTATGCATTAAATGTTGTTCATAATCCTGAAAATGTTCTTTCAGTTCTGAAAATTATGTTTATTTGTTGAGTATTTATGGTTGTCATAAATCTGGGTTTTGGGCATTAAACATTGATAAAAATCAGTTAGACTTGAAACTGGGTGGGGTCTAAAATTTTACACTAACTTGTCAACAAGCTTGGTGTTTGTGTTGATTTTTCAATAAGCTAGTCTTAAGCATGAAGTTCATTCCATTTTAGCATTTTACTTAAACTATAAACAATTTGTTGCAACAACTAAGATCACAAGAAGAAACACCATGCACAAATACACAAGAAGTATCCTGGGAAACCCTTCTCAACAAGGGAAGAAAACCCAACCAATCCTTTGCTATATTATTCAAGAGAAAGACCTCCACCACCATAAAGACCTAGCACACAAGAGGATTCTCACAAACCCTAGAAGAATAGCACCCAAGAGAGGTGCACACTTTTCCCAAGAAGATGTACTTGCTGAAATTTCCAAACTCACACAAAAGATATGATTCCTCAATGGGGAATTTACCTTTACTTATATTAGACTTGACCTGACAACAAAAGTGTCTATTGGCACAACATGGCCGACCTCTCTAACTCACAATATATTAATAATAACCAGATTAATTATCTTTTACATTAATTATCAATTACATTAAGGTGGGGCTGTACTATACCCTTTACGTTACAATTAGGGTTACAGGTAGGTCTGACTCTTGAACAATATAGAAAAGGATCTCATACACCCACTAGTGCTCAGCCACTAGGGGCACATCCATAGGGATGTCCATATCTCTATCTCATTGTGTCTCACAGGAGAACCACACTCACTAGTGCTCAACCATTAGGATCATGTTCACCTGTGCTCATCCACAAGCACGTCCAACTCAACAGATCTTATTTGCCACTGCATTAAATAGGTGAGTCACCTGGAATTCATCATCTCAACTCTCTGCTCAGAGGAGGCTAATACATCATCTTCATCTCTGTCTCATAACGATGCACCCAACTCATGGGAATTCACACGTTCACCTTGTGCTTAGCCACATGCACATCCAACTCAACAAATCTCCTTTTTCACTGCGTTACACATGAGAATCATCTGGAGTTATTCTCAACTCTCTGTAAAGAGGAGGCCATCACTATGTTCCAGCTCTGTCTCAGATAGGAACCACACAACCACCTCATGGGCTCTCTCTCAGGTCTGTGTCCTGGAGGATGTCTCACACAACTGTAATCATCAACACTCCCTCTGAGCTAGGGAGGCATTCTCCATTAGCCCAAGTCTTGCATGAAAGTACTCGAACTTTGTCTTGGTTGTAGTCATCAATACTCCCTCTCAACTAGAGAGGTATTCTTCACCATGCTAGTTTGGTGAAAATGTCTGCAATCTTCTCATGTGTAGGAAGGTATTGCACGTGTACTGCTTTCCTCTGCATCATGTCTCTGAAAATAATATTTAATCTCAACGTGTTTCAATCTATCATGAAACACAAGGTTCTCAAAGATCTTCACACAACTCTAGTTATAATCATGGAATCCATCTCGTGATCGAGTAAATATGTCAGAAGCTAATGAAGCCACACTGCTTCGTACACTCAATGATATATACTCTGCTTCTCTGGTACTCAAGGCCACAAAGCTTTGTTTCCTGTTGCACTAGGAGACCATGGAAAAATTCATGGTAAAACAACAACCGGATGTGATCTTTTGTTCCATTGTACTTTCTATCCATTCTGCATATCCCTGCAAACTCAAGTTTTCACCGGAGGCATATCTTAGGCCATATCTGATTGTGCCTCATAGATATCTCAATACATGTTTCACTGTTGTCCAGTGAGTCTGTATCGGTTGACTCATGGATTGACTAAGTACATTCACTGCATAGCATGAATCAAGTCTGGGGTTAACCAGATACATCAGTGATCCAATCAGCTATGGATTAGTCTCGTCCGAATCATTATCATTCATTTTCTTCAAATCCATCACCACGGATTTGCATTCTGTCATACTGAACTTCTTTAATATTCCCACTGCATATTTTCCTTGACTTAGGAAAATCTCATTGGTCCTCTGTCATACTTCTTGTCTCAAGAAGTAGTGCAACATACTTAGATCCCTCATCTTGAAATCAGAAGTCAAAGCTTACTTGTATCCAACGCCAAGGCTTTCTGAATGAGTCGCCAAAATCAGGCTCTCACTACCAACACTGTAATAATATAGGTTTGGATCAACAACACTCTTGCTGAAAACCCAAACTCATCAAGAATTCATCCATATGATATAGTTTCCAACTCATGGATGGTAGTACGGATGGAAGTGTATCAGGCTTACTGGATCAAGTGTCTCATCATAGACAAATCCCTATGTTTGTGAGAATCCTCTGGCTATATATCTTGCTTTGTATTTCTCGATACTTCCATTGGCTACATGCTTGATATTATAGATCCACTTAGAAGTCACCACAGACTTCCCTTCTGGTCTTTGAACAATATCTGATACATCATTATTTAAGATATACCGGTATTCTTCCGTTATGGCATCTTGCCATACCTTTTCTCCTGTTGTTTCTCCAAGACAAGGAGGATCAGAATCAATGAAGTGGCTCATGGTTAAAGGATAACTTGAAAATCTCTTTTGCTTTCTCGGGATGTGCCTTGAGGGGCTTGTATGTTTCTTTTCCTCCTGCATAGTGAGCCTAGGCAGGCCTTTTATGCCCTACTGCAATATCTCTGGACATATCAACTGGAGAAACTGGATGAGCTGGAATAATGTCTATCTCCCTCTGAACAACTGAAGGGGGAGAAGGTATTGTTTCACTATCAATCTCAATCTGAGATTCTCTGGATCTTTGAAAGGCTATCTCTTCTTCAATGACAACATCTCAACTTGTCTCAATATGTCTCTGACCAGGGATGTAGATCTAGAATGTCTTCGGAGATTCATTGTTATCCCATAAATATATCCTTTCTCCCTGAAGGGTCTAGCTTGGACTTCTTCTCTCTGGGAATATGAAAATACACTGGGCACCCAAATATCCTTAAGTGTTCAATCTTAGGTTTTCTCTCCGGTGAAGGCTTCTTCGGGAGTTATGTTTTTCCAAGTCTGGTGAAGACTCTTGTTCTAAACATATACTGTGTCATGCATGCTTTTGCCCATAGAATCATATAAATATTTTGATCATGCATAATTGCATTGGTTGCCTCAATGATGGTTCTATTCTTCCTCTTTCTCAAATAGTTTTGACTCCCTCTAAAGGATAAACATCTTCCTTTGTTCTTAACCTGTCTGGAACAAGAAAACAAGAGGAACCAAAACAAGAATATCTCCTAAAGGAGAATAATGAGTACATCTCTAGAATCAAAACAATTTAAGGATTGTTGTCACATCTACAACACCTACTTGTAGTGCAACAAACTTTAGAAATATAGGTTTAGAGGAATGGCAATTACAACAATCAAACATGTAGTCTTCACTTCTAGTGCGTTGTTCCTCTGACTGCACTAAGATCCCTCTGGATCCACGACTTCAACAAAAGGTTCCTTCCTCTTGCAATTACCCTTATGACAATGATACAAATAATATATATACAAGTGCATACCTGAGGGTGCTGATATGATTTCTCCAATGGAACCTAGCTGATTTATGTCCTTTGACATCTTCATGAAGAAGGTAGTCATCGTGTCATCTTTTTGTATCACCCACAATAAGTCTTCCTCTGAAGTCTTGTCTTCCAGGAACTTGAAGTTGCTTGATTCATCAAGCTTGTCTTCCATCATGATTATGTTAATCATAATTTTGGATTCTTCACAAACCCTTGTCAACTAGGCTAGCAAACCTAATGGCTAGGCTAGGCTAACACTTATAGGTTTTGTTGGACTTATGACTACCAACAATAAGCCTTTGAAAGATATGATAACACTGGTGAACTGAATAGATCCTTCAAAGAGTTACAAAAACCCTAATTCTGAATTTTCTGCAGAAATTAGCAAAACCCTAGGGTCAAAAATTAAAAATGCTCGGAATTTCATTTTGAGAGTCTCTGGAGGTGTGTTGGAGGAGGCCGTACTCTCCTATGCCAAAATTAACCTCAACATCCAAGTATTAAGCGCTGAAACTGAGAAAGAAGGAGGGTCGTACAAAATTTCTGGAAACCCTAGGAGGGTCGTACAATTTTGCAAAAAGAGGACGGTTTGACTTGAAGTTTTATGCAATGGGTTCTTCAAGACATATGCTTTGATACCATGCTAATTTTTCAATAAGATAGGCTTAAGTATGAAGCTCATTCCATTTTGGAATTTTACTTAAACCATAAACAATTTGTTGCAACAACCAAGGTCACAAGAAGAAACACCATGCACAAGTACACAAGAAGTATCCTAGGAAACCCTTCTCAACAATGGAAGAAAACCCAGCCAATCCTTTGCTATATTCTTCAAGAGAAAGACCTCCACCACCATAAAGACCTAACACAAAGAGGGTTCTCACAAAACATAGAAGACTAGAGCCCAGGAGAGGTGCACACTTTTCCCAAGAAGATGTACTTGCTGAAATTTCCAAACTCACACAAAATATATGATTCCTCAATGGGGAATTTACCTTTACTTATATTAGACTTGACCTGTCAACATAAGTGTCTGTTGGCACAACGGGGCCAACCTCTCTAACTCACAATATAATTAATAATAACCAGATTAATTATCTTTTACATTAATTATCAATTACATTAAGGTGGGGCCGACATGTACCCTTTACATTACAATTAGGGTTACAGGCAGGTCCGACTCTTGAAAACTATAGAAAGGGATCTCATACACCCAATAGTGATCAACCACTAGGGCATATCCATAGGGATGTACATATCTCTATCTCATTGTGTCTGACAGGAGAACCACACTCACTAGTGCTCAACCACTAGGATCACGTTCACCTGTGCTCATCCACAGGCACGTCCAACTCAACAGATCTTATTTCCCACTGCATTACACAGGAGAGTCACCTGGAGTTCATCATATCAACTCTCTGCTTAGAAGAGGATAATACATCGTCTTCATCTCTGTCTCATAATGATGCACCCAACTCATGGGAATTCACACGTTCACCTTGTGCTCAACCATAGGCACATCCAACTCAACATATATCCTTTCTCACAGTGTTGCACATGAGAATCATCTGGAGTTATTCTCAACTATCTGTAAGGAGGAGGCTATCACTACGTTCCAACTCTGTCTCATATAGGAACCACACACCCACCTTAGGGGCTCTCTCTCAGGTCTGTGTCATGGAGGATGTCTCATGCAGCTATAATCATCAACAACTTGTAGACATCTTGACCTGAAGCTGGGAAAATTACCAAAAAATGAAAGTGCTCAGAATTTAGATCTGAACTTACCAGGAGGTGCGCTTGGCCGAGGCGAGTATCCTGGTGTAGTCAGTTTTATGAAAATCCAACTTTCACCCCTTGAAACTGAGCTTGCACAGTTTTTGGACTGGTACTGGTTCTGGTTTCCTTGTTTTCTGGTACCAATGAAAACTAGGGTTTCACTTTCTGAGAGTTTTGTCCACTGGAAAAGTGCGCTCAAGCTGCCAATGAGCTCGCTAGGCTAGGGCGCACTTCCTTGATGAGTTTCAGGCTAAAATTTCTCTTCAATAAAAAGCCCTAATTTTCTTTTACGACAACAATGACGTTTTTTCTTATCCAGTGAAAGGTGTTCTCTTCAGCTTAGCTATGATACCATGTTAATTTTAGAGTAGCTATTAAGTTTCTTTTCAATTTACTAGATAATAATAGCATAGGTAGGATCATTGAGAGAAACACAATCAAAAGATACACAACATTTATCCTCGGAAACCCTCATGGGGGAGAAAACCCAACAAAAACTTCCTTAATATAGATATCCAATACAATGCCAAGACAATAAACCAAAACACTAGAGAATATCCAACACTGAGCAATGCACCTCTCTCTTCCTTCTTCTCCCAACTGCAACTATCTCCAAACTTGCGCACTTGTTGAGTGGAATGAGTGAGTGAATGAATGAGGTGCTAGCCTCTCTTATTTATATTAGCTGGTAGGCGCTAGGGAGGTGTCTCTTCACTCGGCAGGGTTGACTTCTTCACTTAGTGGTTAAAACCACTTTAATTAGGCATGGGGCTGACTTCGTAATTTGCATGATATAATTAGGGTTTGATCAATCCGCAAAAGGGGATTTAGTCATTTACAAATCCCAACATGATCAATCCACAAAAGGGGATTGATCTAATCAATAATGACTGAACAATAAATATAATACTCTTTGTAGTTACAATATTTCAACAAATTGAAGCATAAGATATGTATTAAAATTAAATTATAATAACCCAAAACTAAGCTATGAACGAAAAAAATAATAATCTTGTTACATGGGATTTTATCCAAGAAATCAACTTTGACAAAGTCTTGTTGTAATTGGGCATCTATTGCAAAGAAGACACATTAAGGCTCTAAGGATAATATAACATAGCGGTAAGGGTTTGTCCAAATTGTATTTAAGGACAGTTAATGGAGATGGTAACATAGATTCTAGAAGATCATTCAATTTGGCGATTATTCTTTGCACATATGTTTTTGGTGGGGGTATAAAGAGGAGAGATGGAGGAGGAAAATCTCATTGATTATGACGAAGAACCTTTTTGACATGGTTAATGGCTCAATTTTCTATTCTACAAAGGAGATTATCAAGGCTAGGCACATTGACACTTTGTCTTTGTCCATTGACTTATCAATTTCTTAGAATTGGTCTTGTCTTCCTAAGGCTTCCCAAATACTCATGGAACATTCCAATGGCTCTCACTATAAGGATCTTGCACTTAGGACCCATCATGTCCCCTTGGAACGAAAAAATAAAAAAACCTTGATGAATAAACCATCTAGCTTAGAGAGTACGGGGGTTATCATAAGAGACAACAGAGCTCTGGTCTTGTAAATCCCTATGAGTGTACTCTTGTAGCTTGAAGCATGGGAGGTAGGGCTCAAGGCCCAAAGTTTTTCTCATCTAGATCCTTCTCTCAATACCCAAGACCAACCTACTCTAGTTTATGAGAAGTTGTTCATAATCAAGGTTAATCAAAATTCATCCATACAACTTCACGAAATAATAGATAGTCTATGAATATAAGTGTTTAGGGAGGAAGCTCTAATTAGAAAGAGTTTAAAGGATTTGTTGGGTATCAAAGAACTGGTAGGAAGATCAAATATTGGTGGATGACCACAAGTTTCCAGGGGTAGTCTAGCAAATCAACAAAGGAAATGTGTTAAGAAGAAATATGAGATAATATGAATGATGATTATTGAATACCTTGTGATGGATCAAATAACCCCAATGAAGGAATTTGTTCTAGTGTAGACTTCTAGTGATATTCATGAAGGAAAAATATTCAAGAAAATGGACGGGGAAGGTATGATTAATATCCCTAGGTCATATACTCACATGACATACTATATCACAAGGGTGGATGACTTTCATCTTCAATAATGGTGAAGATGTTGAAAGGTGAAGATGTCCAAAGGACAAGAAAGGAAAATTGGTACTAGGGAAATGATTTATTAACCCTCAAGTCATGGACACTATGTTTCAACCCCAGAGTGGAAAATTGTATAGTCCACCATGTTATCGCACACTCTATACTTGCCCAAAGCCCAAGGCAAGTGAGGCAAGATTGGCGTAGCAAGGGGGTGACTTATCACTGCCACCTTAATAGGAAACCCCTTTCTGTTTAGGAGTATATCAAGATTACCCCAAGGGATACATCCCCAGTGACCTAAAGGGATGATGAAACTAAGGCAAGGATGCAAGAATACCCCCCTCTCACTGGTCACTCAAGTCAAAAGGTTGTTTAGGTTTTTAAGAGATGAAGCAATAGTAAAGATGAAGTGTACCTACCCGGAACAAGACAACAAAGAAAAATATGGCAGCTTTCAGGTACAAAATGATGTTAGTGCTTCATAAGACCATGAACCTTCGAAATATAAACTAGCAGATATAAAAATTCAGCAATATGAAATTTTACAACAACAATAAGTATTTTATAACAACTGCAAAAAATATGCCTTGGAATTGCTTGAAAAGACAATGAAAAGGTAGCTTTAACCAGGCAGAGTGATAATCAATTGTCACAAGCAATTTTTGCAATGTCTAGCTAGCATTAAATGCCAATTTTGCAGAGATGAAGAGGAAAATGAGAATCTAATGTCTAACAAAAATAAAACACTAATATAGTAGAGATAATAAACAATAAAGTTGGCCTATCACTTCCCGAGGTTTACCGATGAAGAGACAAATGAGAATCTAATGCACAAAAAAGAAAACACTAATATAGTAGAGATAATAAACTCGACCCCTGACTTCCCTTTGATTGTAGAAGAAGAGGAAAATATAAATTCAATTTCTAAAATTTCCAAGGCAAAGTTAAAATTAGTGGTGGAGTCATTTCAAAAGCTTAAAAGCCTAGGCCTAGATGGATGCTCAATTGATTTTTATCTCAACTTTTATGATTTTATGGAGGAGGATCTCCTCAAAGTGGTTAAAAAATCTAGATTGTCAGGATAGGTACTTGGAACCATCGACTATGTCTTCATAGCTCTGATAATATGTCATCAAATCCTTTGGGGAATTCATGCCCATCTCTCTAAGTAATTCCCTTTGTAAAATAATTTATAATTTCACTACTACAATATTGAAGGGAGTTTTCTTTTATATTATCTTAGGAGAGCATTTTGGTTTTGTAAGGAATATATTGATTAATGATTCTACAGGGTAGCTTAAGAATCCCTACATTCAGTTAAGATTAAGAAAACTCAAGCTATGGTGATCAAGATGGATCTATCCAAATCCTACTATATGGCGAGTTGGATGTATATAACATTACTTATCATTCATATAGGGTGTGGTGTCCCCTTTTTCAACTAGATAATGTGATTTTTCAATTTATTATCCTTGTTTTTTTTTTATTAATGGGACAACCTCTATTTTCTCAAACCAACCAGAGGCCTTTGCCAAGGTTGACCTTTATCTCCATTCCCATTATTTATTGTAGTAGAGCATCTTAGTCAAATATTTAATGAGTATGTGAGGAATGGTTCAATCAAAGGTGTAAATGTTGGAAGGTTATTGGCATTGTCACATTTATAGTTTGTCAATGATGTCATGTTGTTTGGGAATGGCACCCTAAGGGAATCTATGAAATTTAAGAATATTTTGGAATCATATGGTAAAGCTACTAGGATGCAAATCAATGCCCAAAAATCTGTTATTCCTTTCAATAGAGTTTCACATGGGAAAGACGATATAATAGCAATATTTCTTTTGTTTTCAAAACACCGAGTTTATTAAAGGATTCAAATACATTGGATTTGAGCCCAATGGTTGTGGTTTCAATGAATTGGAAGTGGAAAAAAGGGTTACCACATGGTATAATCGATAATTGTCCATTGATCAAAGGTTGACACTAGTAAATTCTATCCTTAAAGCTATCCTTGGTTGTTACATCTCAACAACTTATAATTTAGTAGGCATGTTGGAAAAAATAAGGAAAAACGTTTTCACTTCTTATGGATAGGAAGAAAGGAAAAATATGGAACAATTTTAGTAAATTGGAAGATAATAACTAAGCCAAATGTAGTAGGTGAATGGAGACTAAGAAATATTCACCACTTTGCGAAGGATTTTGTTGCAACAAGTCCTTAGAGGCTTCTTAATAGTGACGGGCCATGACACAATGCCATTTTACAAAAATACCTAGACTTGTTTTCATTTGAAGATTAGGACAAAATTCCAATAAAATCATTTGTCAATTCCTCTATAATTTAGAAATCCCTAGTACAATCCTTTTCTCTGATAAGAAATTGGCTAGTATGGAAAGTTGAAGAGGTAAAAAAGTTGATATTAGGGCTCAACACTTGGGTGATTAGTGAAGGGAAATATCTTCTTCCAAAAGACTTCATATTTAAATTGAGATATCTTGGTTTAAATGTTCTAGTTGATGCAAAATACCCTATGGACACCAATATATGGTAGCAAGGATGGAAGAAGGTAGAAACACCAGGTTTAGAAGGCATGCTAGCCGAATAGTGGTTGAGATTCACTATGAGGTTAGCACAATCCCATACCCAACAAAGACAAGAAGAGGATTCACTGGTTTCTTCAAAAAATATATCTCATGGTAAATTCACTACTAAATTAGGGTACAAGGCCATGTTTGTGGAAGGAAAATAGGAATAATTGTGGGGGTAGAGAAAATTTTGGAAAGTAAAGGCATCAATAAAATCTCCAAAATTCATGTGGTTATAACCTAATAGCAAAACATGACATGGGTTGTTGTTCATAAAAAAACAAGGAATGGGCCAGATATTGGTGGCTTGTGTAAGAAAGATGTGGAAGACATCAATCACTTGCTGGTACATTGTGACTACACCAAAGAGGTATCGAGATCTATCTTGGGTCAGATAGATGGAAAGTATGGGTTGAATTAGGATTCATTGCTAAGATGCATGAATAAATGGTTTGATGAGAAATCCCTCAAGAAAAATAGATCCTTACCCTTAATAGTGTCCTAGAATATATGATTAGCAATAAATGCAAGTATTCTGGAAGGTAAGGACCCCCCTCCTATTCAAATCCATCATCAAATAAAGTTTGTTTCTAAAGGAAGAAAATGTGTCCCAAAAATTGAATGTTCAAGAATGGTAGGAGAACTAGAGGTTAACAAGATTCAACAATGAGCCTTTTTTGATGGTGCATGTCTAGGTAGACCTATTTTATGTGGAGTTGGATGAGTGATATACCTTTCATATTCACATAAAATCACTTTCGGAGCAAGTTTTATTGAATAATACAACATGAACACCTTCAGAAACCACTCACACAACCATATCAGAGATAAACACACCGATGTTTTTATGTGGTAAAACCCTAATGGGGAAACATCCATGGAACCAACCAATGTGGCCACTTGAGGCAATTTATTAATGCAAAAAAATATGTTACAAGAGAGTTTCTCACAATTGATCGTCAACAAATGTCCCTCCATGCTCTTTAAATATATATCCAAGACCAATCGGGTTTTAAGCCATAGATCAATGTAGTTGTTAAGATCAAGGAGAATATGACCTGTTGGATCACTCTATGTCTAGAACATATCGTGACCCTAGGATGGAAAATGCATACCAATGCATATTAAATAAACAAACTTTAACCGAATGACACATTAGACCAAGTTGATATTAACTAACTCCTAAGTGTATACATATCTTAACATCCCCCTTAAGAACAACTCGAGATAGGATTGACGGATTTACAAATGCGACAAAATAGGATAAGGAAGGAGGCATTAGAGCCTATCCCCATTAATGAAAACTTCCTTAAATCCTAACGTAGATCGAATTTTAGAAAACTTCGCTTCTATAAGACACTTTGTGAAAATTTCTGCAACTTGATCTTTTGCAGGGCAAAAGAGCACTTCAATAACTTGATCATGAATGAGCTTTCTAATGAAGTGCATGTGTAGCTCAATGTGTTTGTTGCGCTAATGTTTAACTAGATATTTAACGAGCTTGATGACACTTTGATTATCACACCAGGGGGTGTTTAGATGTTGTTGTTGGAATCCAAACTATAAAAGGATTTATCGAAGCCACAAGGATTCTTAACTTGCATTAACCGATGCTCAATACTCTACTTTTGTTGAAGAAAGAGAAATAGCCTATTGTTTCTTACAAGCCCAAGTGACAGGTCCAAAACCAAGGATGAAAACATAACATGTAGTAGGCTTTCGATCATTAGGTCACTAGCCCAATCCGATTTAGTGAAACCAACCAACCAAGGAGTCACCCCTTAACTGTAATGTATCCCAAACTGAACTGTACCCTAGACATATAGAAGTATCCTTTTAGATGCTTTCCAATGACTTTAATGTGGTGTTTGAATATATCGGGCAACAAGACCAACAATAAAGGAAATATCAGGATGAGTGTGAGTAAAATATAAGAGGCTACTAACTAACCGACGATACAAAGTGGCATCAACTTCAGGAGTAGTACATGTGGCAACAAGTTTGACTTTAGACTATAAGGGAGAAAGGGATGGTTTAGAATAATCCATGTGAAAGCAGTGAAGAAGGTCACAAGCATACTTAGATTCAGAAAGAAAAATTCCTTCCTTGTTTTGCAATACTTGGAGGCCAAGGACATAACGCAAATAGCCTAAGTCTGTGATTTCAAATTTCTTTTTAAGGCTAGATTTCACACGGGTTAAATTTTTAGGGTCACTACTAGTACGAATAAGGTCATCAACATAAAGAACAAGTATTATGAAATGGATTCCTATTTTCTTGGTATAGACATTAGGATCGAAATAAAATCTAGAAAAGTTAATGTCAAGAAGAAAGTTGTCCATTTTGGCATACCAAGATCAAGGAGATTGCTTAAGAACATCAATATATTTCTTAAGGTGATAAACAAGGCTGGAGTCATTCTGGACATATCCAGGAGGTCATTCCATGTATATTTATTCTTGCAAATCCCCATGTAAAAAGGTGGATTTAACATCCATCTGATGGATCTCCCATTTATGTGAGGCAATAAGGGCTAGAACAAGGCGAATGGAATTCATTTTGGCTACAAGGGCAAAGGTTTCATTATAGTCCATGCCTTCAAATTGAGGGAACCCTTTAGCATCTAGTTGGGCCTTGTGTCTTTCAACACTTCCATTTGATGCATACTTAGTTCTATACACCTATTTACATCTGACAAGTTTTCTTCCTTTCAGAAGAGGTAAAAGATCCCAAGAATCGTTCACCATTAAAGAGCGATACTCTTCATTCATTGCTATGTCCCAATCTGGATGACTTGAAGCTTTTGCAAATGTTTTTGGATCATGAGTCTCTAAAACATGACCCAAAATAGAAGAGGCTCACTAGGACTGTGAACGTGTCTGAAGCTAAGCTGATCTATAGGATCACCAACAAGATCACTAGCTGCTTCTCGAGTTGAATGAACCCATCTAGGAAGTGGTGGTGCTGGTGCAGGTTCATGTTCAATGGATTCATCTAAAGGAAGGTGAGCAGGCATAGGTGGATTTTCATCCTCACTGTCATCATTTGAAGAAGAAGAAGAAACCATAATAAGAACAGAAGAGGGCACAAACGTCGAACATGTCCCACAGGCCAAGAGATTTTTATCAAATTTAACATCTATTCTAATAATAATTTCATTGGAAGGAGGTTGAAGAAGTATATAACCTTTGACATCTTCATAATATCCAACAAAAATACACTTCTCACTTTTAGGCTGTAAAGATTTCCTTTTCTCATCAGGAATGTGAGCCCATGCTATACTACCAAATACACGAAAGTGGCTTCCATTTGGCTTAATTTTAGTCCATGCTTCTTCTAGTGTTATATTTTTTAGAGCCTTTGTGGGATTGTGATTTATTATGTAATTTGCACAATTGATGGCTTCCGCCCAATAATGAAGACCCGATCCTCTAGATTGGATCATACAATTAGCCATTTCTTTTAATGTGTGATTCTTTCTGTCAACAACACTATTTTGTTATGGTGTATATGGAACAATATGTTGCATTTGAATGCCATGTGCAATGCAACAACTTGTAAATTTATTGTTCACATAGTCACCTTCATTATTTGTTCTTAACCTTTGAAGTTGATTTCCAGATTGTTTTTCTACAAGGGCCTTGTAGGCCAAAAACTTGTCAAAAAATTCACTCTTAAGTTTTAAGAAGTAAACCCAAGTGCATTCAAAGAAGTCATTAATGAAAGTTAAGAAATACTTGTACCCAGAGAATTAAGGAGAAGAAAGCGAGCCATACAAATCACTGTGAACAAGTTGCAAAGGGGTTGAGGCATTCCAAGAGGCACGTTTGTCAAATCTGTCTCGATGATGTTTGTCGATAACACAACAAACACAAACACCATCTTTGCAATAAATGAGAGGAAGACCAATCACCATATGTTGATTACATAGTTGCTACAATGAGCGATAGTTTAGATGACCAAACCGCTCATGCCAAAGTTTGCTCAAATCATCGCTATAAACAACAAAAACTGATGGAAAAGACGATGACCCAAAGTTGTCAAACTTATACAACCTGGTAATATCATCAACAATTCCAGTTGCTAGGACATGCTTAGGATCTTTTAAATCCTTGATTACAACTTGGTAAGGGGAAAAATCTACGATTTTTTCTTCACCTGAATGAGTATCTATTACACTAATAAAAGGTTGCAACAAAGACTTGGAACACATAATACATCATTGAAATGACCATTATCTACCTGAATTGTTTCAGACCATATAACACTAAGAGATCTATCATCACTAACAAATATTTTTTTGGTGTTACATTCATTAAGAGCAGAAAATATGGCTTTATCCTTAGCCATATGATAAGATGTTCCATAATCAATAAATCAGTCATCAAAAAAAGAAGGAGAAATTGCATTGAAGGAGAAACCAAAAACATAAAGTGCATGTCCATGAGAAGAAGAAGATTCAATATTGATGTTGTGCTTCTTCATCAATGTTTCTAAGGCTTCCATCTTTTTAAATCATTTAGACTCCATGTGATAATCTTTCCCACAAAATTTGCAATGTTTGTCAGTCTTCTTACTTTTGGATTTTGCTCCTTTGTCACCATTAGGAGAAGAAAATGGCCGAGAGGGTTTGGTACCCTTTTTTTGCTTATTTTTGTGGCGAGGAGGACATTGTTTCTTGGGATACTTGGATTTATCTTTCTGCTGGGCCACTAAGGCTTTGTTGGATGTACCTGCATTGTTGATCAATCCAATTTGCACAAGCTTATCTTGCTCTCAAATCATAGAATCACAAAAAGACTCAAGAGAGGGTCCTTTATAAGCACTCCCCGGAGCTTATTTGGTGGCATAAAAGGTAGATTCAAAGAAAGAATATGCACTACCAAGCTAAACACGAATAACATATATGCATTGGTCATCCTTCAGATCTATTTTGTAGTCTATACATAGGAGTATAAGTGTTTTAAACTTAGATAAATAATATTAATGCAAGGAAAATTATTGGGAATTAAAGTCATTAACTGATTTTCTATCTGGCGGGCTCAAATAATATTGTGTTTACCAAACACATCTTGAAGCTTTTCCCAAGCTTCATCGGGGGCATCAATTCCTTGAAGGTAAAACCTTAAATCAGAAGAGATGGAAATTCCTATTAGTCCACGTGCTCCGTCATTCTTATTATCACATTTGGATTTATTTTCATCATAAGTGGGTTCTTGTTCTTTTCCCAAAGGTAATCCGGTATAATCCTTTACATCTTAGTACATCCTCCATATAAGATTTACATGAGAAGAAGGTGGTATTGGTAAGAAAAATATCACTGGGATAATCCATATTAAAATATGCAGAGAATATGGATTTAAATCTGAAATTGATGGTTTTGATGGAAAGGGTCTAAAAAAAATAGGTTGTTTAAAAAAAAAGGGCACTGAAAAACAGACTTTGGATGTAAAAGTTATTCCTTTTTGAAAAAAGACATAAACGGTAACCAAAGAGCCTAAGGGGCAAGTAGAAGTTGGTCCACGTGGTGATGCTCCTCCTTATCTAACTTTGCCTATAATTTCACTTTTACAAATAAGTTACTTATGAAGTGACCCACTTTTATAGAATAAGTGAGAATCACTTTTACAATGAAGTTACTTTGTAAATTAAAGTTGCATGCAAAATGTATTTAAAAAATAAATGTTAAAGCTACTCTATAGTGATTCACTTTTATAATGTAAGTGAAATGCACTTTACAATGAATGCATGAAAATTTTCAAAAAGTAACAAAAAAGAGACTTAAACTCAAGACCTCTTAATAAATAAAACAACTATCAACCAAGTGAGATAATGCAAAACACGTTATAATATTAAGGAGGATGGGGGTTGTTGTTGTTGTTGGAGTTCTGCCTCAAGGTGCGTGCTTAAAAAAAACTTATTTTCATGAATTCACACACACAAAAATCGATTATCGACAAAAACAAGGGGTTAGAACTCGAATATCTTACCTAGAAAATGCAAGTTTTCTCTTTGTTTCTGATTTGCCAAGATCACATAGAGCGCATGACAAAAAGCATACGAAGACAAGAAAACATTTTTTGCTCTATTTCTGATGTTTTGAGATCGCACAGAGTGTAGGAAAAATATCATACACAGACCAAAAATAGTAGCAACCTGGAAACAAAAAAAAAAAAACTGAAATATTATCTCTGTAACATTTTTTTAAAAGGCGTATTCAAGCTTTATACCTTCAGATCTGACTGAAATAGTTGTATCTTGGGCAAATGAAAACCTTTTCGAGTGAAACGAAAAATGTTTCTAATTGAAAGAAGTGCTTCAGACACAATGGAATAGTCATCTTGGCTAAAAAATGCATGAAAATATTATAAACCAGAAATGCAGAAACACGACTTTAAGATCTCGATCTACAACAAGACCGGGTCTTCATACATGCTCTGATACCATGTTCAACAACACATGGTATTCCAACAGAGGATGAACACCTTTAATAACCACTCACACAAACCCACCAAAGATCAACACATCGATTTTTTTATGTGGTAAAACCCCAATGGGGAGACATCCATGGCCCTAGCCAACGTGGCCACTTGAGGCAATTTATTAATGCAAAAGAAAAATATTACAAGAGAGTTTCTCACAATCGATCATCATAAAATGACCCTCCATGCTCTTTAAATAGAGATCATGGACCAATCGGGTGCTAAGCCACAGATCAATGTAGCTGTTAAGATTGAGGAGAATATGAGTCGTCATATCACTTTATGCCTAGAACATATCACGACCATCGGATTACAAATGCATACTAAATAAACACACTTTAACCTAACAACACATTGACCAAGTTGATCTTAACGAACTTTTAAGTGTCTAAATATCCTAACAAGTCAAAGGGAAGGCACAAATGACATTGCTTAATGGGAGGCATTGGAAATATTATCGAGATTGGCAAAGTAACAATGCATTTCTCACATGTAGGTGATGGGGGATTGAAAATTAGTCATTGAATGGGTAATGGATCCATTAGGAGCATGATGGGTTAGCTTGAGTGGTTGAGTGCTTTGAGTTTCATGTAGGAGGTATTGAGGTTGTAGCATACCTCAATCATTGTAGATATTGAGTTCTAGGCATTGTAATTAATGCTAATGGGTTTACATTGGATACCATTTATGAAATGCAGGGAAGTGCCCAAGGTTTTCTTTGGAAAATAGAACCTTATTTTGAGACCAAGTAAAGGCACTAAAATATTCTTTCTCATCCATTTCATTTTCATACATATATAGAGAGTTCAACATGGAAGTAGACACAATCCAAAAAAGTGTTGGAGATTCCAGAGGGTACATGGGATATTAGTAAAAAGAAGTTGGTGTATCTCTCCTAGTGACTTTGAGATCCATACATGCCTGAAATAATTTCATTTATTTCTTTTTTCTATAGTTAATCCATCTTTTCTAGATATACAAGCTTTCAATATTTTATTTGATGATGTATAGGCTCAAAGCTTTGTTTTCAATTTTTAGACACATGGATCTGTAAGAGGAATTTATGCTTATGAAATTTTATTTTATTTATAAATGATATTATAGCTATGAGATTTCACTCTAGATTTTTTTTTTTAATTGGGGATGAAAACTAGAGAGCTCTATGATCTTTATAGATGAAACTTTATTTCATATTGAAATATGAAGTTAGGAAATAAATATTAAGGAAGATTCTTATTAAGTGATGCATTGTAAACTCATTGTAGTAGAGGACAAGGATGCCATATAAGTAGTGGTTGAATGGACATGTTGTGCATTGTACTATATTATAGCCGAACAAAATAAATAAATAAATATATATTTTATTTTTTTTGAGTTGTTTTTTTTTTTATACTCAAGTTTCATGTCAATAATCAATGCATCCTTTATGTGATTTCTTCTTATTTTGATTACATTATTATGAATTTGATGATAGTGATTAAGGGCATTGTTTGTTAAGTATATCAGGATGCCATATAAGTAGTGGTTGAATGGATATGTTGTGCATTGTACTATATTATAGCCGAACAATATATATATATATATATATATATATATATTTTTTTTTTTAATACTCAAGTTTCATGTCAATAATCAATGCATCCTTTATGTGATTTCTTATTATTTTGATTACATTATTATGAATTTGATGATAGTGATTAAGGGCATTGTTTGTTAAGTATATCAGAGACACTGTATTAATGTTTTATTTTTCAATATTTGAGACCAAGATAGTGTGCCCTATCTTCCATTTCCTTTCCTTAAAGGTGGACAACAAAATTTTGGTCAAAAATGTTAGATGTAGTGTATCGAAAGTACACAACAAATAATGATACAAACTGCCAAAACCAAAACCTTACCTTATATCTCAAATGAAGGACAAGTTTATTTTCTAAGAAATTGGGTTATTACTTTTGTTAAGTTATAGTACACAACAAATAATGATACAAACTGCCAAAACCAAAACCTTATATCTCAAATGAAGGGCAAGTTTATTTTCTAATAAACTGGGTTATTACTTTTGTTAAGTTATAGTTTTTGCATGATTATATTTACAACTATGATGGGAAACGGATAATAATTTTTTTTTTTATTTTTTTTATTTTTTTTATTTTTTATTTTTATATAATCTACTTGTTTCATTTCTTAAATGAGCCACGTAAGGTACAATCTAGAGTTGGACATTCAATGTTACACATTTTAGGGGACATTTTGATGAGACTCATAATCACTTATTTTCTAGTGACTAATTATAAATCATTTTGATTAGACTCATGGACATTTTTATTATATTTTTTAACATGATACACTTGGATTCGTTGAAAATTAGTTCGAGTGGTCATGCTAAGGACAATAAGAAGTGATTGGACATGTTTGCTCAAGATTTGAGAGAAAAATTGGTTGGGAGGACAAGTATGCCATGCATATAAAAGTATAATAGATAAGACAAATCTATAATGAATTTGAAACTAAATGGAAAAGACAAAGGACAAAACTGTTGGAAACGGTGACAACAACTCATCCATGAATAGGATTTCAGATCCTATAAACCGGGATTGGTTGTAACCAATGCGCCTAAGTTAGAATATGGATGAGATTACAATTAATGTGTATATTGCTATAAATTTGTATGCCCGTAGAGGCTATGAGAGTGTAAGAGAGGATTGAGATCCGACTGTAATCTCCATTAGCTGAATAATAAGATGACCGATACCTATGCTTGGTGGACGTAGCCCAACTTTTGGGTGAACCACGTAAATTGTTGTGTCTTTGTTTGCATATGTATTGATTGTCTTATGGTAATTTGTGTTTCCGCACTTGCAAATTACAACAAGTGGTATCAGAGCTGAGGAGGAGCTGAGGAGGACGCAGACTGGAAGAAGCCGCTCACTAAAGAGGCCGCATTAAAATCGCTGTTGAATTTCTTGTTTTTGTCATTAGTGTTGGATAACAGGTTAAGGGGGCGCGCCGACGCTGGAGACCAAGTATACAGGCGCGCTGATTAATGAAATTCGTGGTTTTTTGAGAGGGAGCGCCGGAAGGGAGCGAGCGCTCACCTTCCCGACCAAAGGGAGCGCCAGCCCACTCGTAGACTTACGAATATTTCGTTGTTTTGGTAGAGCGCACCCCTTTACACTCCCAAGGAGCGCTGAAAAAGGTTCCTTTGAAATTTCCTTTCAAAACTATACGCTTACATTTTTTAGTATTAAAATTTTTATACTTTTACTTGTTTGGGAAGTATTAAAGTTTTTTTGATATTAAAGTATTAAAGAAAGGCTTTATTATATTTTGAGAATTTAAAATATAATATGGAATGATGGAGGATGAAGGGTGGAGGAATAAGGTGGAGTGGATTTTTTATTAGATCTGTGGAGGAATAAGGTATGTAATTTTCTTTTGAAAATTACACAAGATTACTTCACATTTTTAAAGGGCCTTGGATATTACAAATAGTGAACAGTGGTGTTTGTTCTTTTTTATGTTTCCTCTAATGAAAAAGATGCAGAGTGCTAAGTTCGAAATTGAAAAGTTTAATGGCAAGAACAATTTCGAGATTTGGAAGGTTAAGATGCACGATCTGCTCATGCAACAAGGCGTGGTGAAGGCGCTTTTGGGAAAAGCAAAGCAGCCCGCGTCCATAACAGACGAAGACTGGGATGAGATGGATGCGAGAGCACTGAGTGCCATACGCCTGTGTTTGGCCGACGATGTACCGTTCAACATTGTTACAGAGAAGAAAACAACTGGTTTGTGGTCAAAGCTGGAAAGCTTGTACATGACGAAATCCTTGACAAACAGGATCTTTCTGAAAAGACAATTGTATAGCTTGCGCATGAAGGAAGGTACGAAAATTGCTGATCATCTAAATACTTTCAATGCTCTTCTAGTTCAGTTGAATAGTATGGGAGTGAAATTTGAATCCGAAGATAAGGCAATTACATTATTATGTTCTTTGCCCGCATCATGGGATCATTTCGTTACCTCTATTAGCTTCAGTTCAACAGAAACTATTAAGTTTGATGATACTGTTGGAGCTTTACTATCTGAGGAAACAAGGAAGAAATCAAATCAAGAAACCTCTACATCTGAGGCATTGGTAGTCAGAGGCAGATCAAAAGAAAGAGGACAGGGTCAGAGGGATTTCTCTTGATCAAAATCAAAAGGCAAAAAGAGCAAGCTCAAGTGTTGGTTTTGTGGAAAATCCGGACACCTGAAAAAGGATTGTTGGAAGCGACAACAAACCTCCAAAGAAGACCCTCCAAAAGAGACGAAGGAAGCAAATGCAACCGAAACAAGTTCAGTAACAGGTTCAGGTATAGTTGATGAAGTTTTATCAATTGTACTAGTTCACGTCATGATCAACATTGGCTATTAGATTCTGGTGCTTCAAACCACACGTGCCTTCATAGACATTGGTTTATTACTTTCTAGTCTATAGATGATGGAGTTGTTTACATGGGTAATAATATTTCATCTAAAGTTGTGGGGATTGGTAGCATCCGAATTAAAATGTTTGATGGAACTGTTAAAACACTAA
>ML781370.1:726029-756918 GCA_009831015.1 Picea engelmannii | reverse complement strand
AAACGGTGACAACAACTCATCCATGAATAGGATTTCAGATCCTATAAACCGGGATTGGTTGTAACCAATGCGCCTAAGTTAGAATATGGATGAGATTACAATTAATGTGTATATTGCTATAAATTTGTATGCCCGTAGAGGCTGTGAGAGTGTAAGAGAGGATTGAGATCCGACTGTAATCTCCATTAGCTGAATAATAAGATGACCGATACCTATGCTTGGGGGACGTAGCCCAACTTTTGGGTGAACCACGTAAATTGCTGTGTCTTTGTTTGCATATGTATTGATTGTCTTATGGTAATTTGTGTTTCCGCACTTGCAAATTACAACAAAAACTATATCCAAGGGAAAGATTGTGACAAAATTGGAATAGACAGATCTAAGTACAACCCATATGGTTTATTTCTTTGTTTTGTCCTAATTTTATATGTTTACATGTAGAGATATTTATAGGCCTTGGATAGAAATATGAATTTCCATATGATTCAATAACCCACTTCAAAATAGGGGTTAGATGTGTTAGGAAATGATACATTATACAACATGACTGGGTTTAATGGTTAAGAACATGTGTTTCATCCTAAGAGGTCACACATTCAAATCTAGATGGGGTAGGGTATGTATACCTTCATAGACTTTACCAGTCAAATCGTTGGGTGGGGGGGGGTCCCCTATCCCACAAACAAGGGGGTCTCATACACCAATTTGGTGTCTGACTTGGCCGAGACCTTAAAATCAGATTATTATTATTATTATTATTATTATACCTAAAATCATCTAGATGTCCACTCATAATTAGGTGCTTATTGAGAACTCTAGCCACTGAGCATTTACCCATTGAGAAATATAGGCATCAAGCAATTCTCAAGATAAATCTAAACTATTTGTTGAGGAAGTATCTGATCCATTTGTTGATAACTTTGAACATGTAATAGTGTCCTACGATAGGAGAAAACCAAGTATTGGTGAAAGCAAAGTTATCAAAAGACCTTGTTTTCTTATCGGTTATAATTTTTATTTTTTTTAACAAGAATGGTTATATTGTATCAAAATTATATTGCAATCGAACTGTCCACCTTGATAATACAAAAATGTAGGAATGTATTAGATTTATCCTCATAAAAAAGAACCAAAAATATAACTCTATTGTCCACAATTTGGAATAACTATGTCATTCTAGCTATATTACTTACTATCCAATTATAGTATTGTTGTACAAACTATCCTAACCAAAATAAAAATATGCAAACCATACAAACACTTAGACTTTAAAATGAAGCATGCTCGTGAATGGCTTCCTTCTTGCTATTGACCTTGGATATTTGGACACCAAGTGATTTCTGCATTGCCCATGGTGAGTCTAGTTGAACTATCTCCTCTTCTCAAGTGCTTGTTTTTCAATCCATAAGATCCCACAAAGTACTTAATTCCTTCTAGTGTTTTTCTTTTATCTTTTTCTAACTTCTCAACTATGTCTTACATTCCTTTTATCCTCTCTTCAAATTCCTCCAGCCTTTGGGTGTTGATTTCCATGTAAATTTCAAATTGCATCTAATTATTCTTAATTGTTTCAACTTGAGCATTCATACCTATAAATTTCTTGTGGATGGTTTGCAGCTCTAGCTCATGGATTCACTCCTAGTCTCTACACCATCCTCTTCATTTTTGCACATATAAAGGTAGCCACTCTTGAATCTCCCCTGCATGCTACTCACATTGATGAATGCCCTAATACAACTCCAAATTCTCACATAAATCACATCTATTAAAGTGTTCATGGGCCATCCTATCAAACCTATGTCAAAACCACCGACAAAAACAAAGATGGGGAAAACCAGACTGAGCAAAGGTGAGGGTGAACTCTCCCTTAGTTCCACCATCCTCACACAATAAAACAAAACAAAGCCGAGAAATGATAATTAGAGTCGAGCTAGATGAAGGTTTATCCCACACTTAAACACCCATTCCATCCTCACATTTCTCATCACTATGCCTTCCTACAATGTTAAATGAACTAGATACGAGGGGAGAAAAATCCCCTTCTTCCCCCGCATTGTGCTTCGCCACTTGTCCCACAATTTTGACCACATTTCAAACTCAATAAATAACATGTTATGGGAAGTGACAAAGTTCCAAATCCCCCTCATTTTCCCCACCATTCCATATTGAAAATCGACTACAATGTTTTCTTGCAGCTCTACCAGGGCATTGAGTTTCCTTAGGACTCAATGAAAATATATGGAAGCAAAACTTCAAGCCAATGTTTGAATTCTTGATATAAACCTACTTAAGTGAGTATTTTGTGGGAGTGTTTTAAGGTGCATGTGTCAAATTATTATGGAGGAGTCACCAATTACCAAAATCTAATCGACTCCCAATTTCTTTAAAATCATCAAATATTGATAAAGGGCCAGGGCCTCTACTTGATTAGTAATTTAGTAGTGGATTCATGTAATTTGCAGGCATAGGCCATTTCCTGTTTTTCTTCGGGACCAAGAATGATCCCCCCACACCCGCCACCCCTTCTTGGTTAGAATTTGCACATGATTTTGAAAATATTATTTTTATTATAGAGAAGGTAGGTGGATTAACTAATGGAAAACAACTTAACCCAAAATTTAAAAGTAGGACAATTTTAAGGCAAAAACATGAGCTTACTAGCCAAATTTTTTAATCCAAGTAGGTTAAACATAGGCTAAGTATCTTGGAATTCTAAATTTCATTAAATAAACGACATATTGGGACATTCTTCCAAGAATGAAGTCTGTAATGAAATTTAGTATTGTGTCTATGTGGTTATGATGAGGGCGACATTAGATCCTATGTGGAGGAATGAAATCGATCTGATTAAGAGCATCCAAACATGCCCAATTACTAATTTAGTGGGAAAATTTAAAAGTTTTAATTTGCATTGTGAAATTTCTCTTGATGGAATTGACGAGAGAGTCTTTAGTGAAAATGTTTTTTTTTCTTTTTCTTTTTCTAGACAAGTTGAACTTGGGCAGTGGCATGGTATCTCACACTAGCGATTCTTCCATGTCTTACTAGTACTCTTTGGTAAAAGCCTCCCTCATAGAATCCATGCACTGATGCTAAGTCTGTCAAATGGAGAAAATTGTACTAATGTTGAGTTCATCCATTACAGAGAAGTGAACTGAAAGTACACCATGAGAGGTGGCCAAACAAATTTGGGAGCTAAATTTACCTATAAGAGTATTCATTTCATCACTATTGTATGCAATTGGCAAGTATAGGTAAATTGTCTATAATAGTACTCATGTCATCACTATTGTATATAATTTGCAAGTATAGATCAATTGTATGTCAATGTACTTTATAAAGTTTAATTGTAATCTCAAGGAATAAAATTTGGTTTGACTATAGGTTGAAAGGTTAAAAGTAAGAATCTAAAACAATAAAAAATGTGTGTACGATAATATTGTTTAATTGAAAGTGTTTATATGTGCATCCTGTTATCCCCAACTCCTAGGGATAACTAAGGATATGATGTGTCAAGGCCCTCATGTTGCAGACATTGAGTACCGAGATACATCTTTATTAGCAATGTCCACTCGCATAGACAAAGACCCACCTCACCACCATAACTCCAAGTTCGTCACAATGGTATCCACCACATCGGTTGGCCTCCAGAAGATGTTGGGTCTTGCTTCATGAGATACAATTCAGGTATTATGGTGAGTGTCATTTCAATATTTGAGGCATTTGAGTTTGTTGCATCTATTACTGCTTTTGATTATGCGACATTTTCTTAGACATTATGCTCTTTTCCCTATTTCACTTTGGTGGTTGACATTGCACCCTAGTAAGTGGGTCACCCTTAGGGATAGGGATGCTACTGGGAGGTCCTTTGAGGATTCATTTTTCCATTCCCAACCATACTTGTCACTTTCCACACTTCGTCCCCTCATCTCCTCACCTTTTGGGATTTTTGGGTGTACTGACCCAAGAAGGGGTTGTCCCTCATTTCATGGGAAGAAGGGGTTGAAGGCCTAGAGGCTTGTAGTTGGAAAAAGATAAAATCCAAAACATTAACCTTCTATATGCTCACCCAAGGATCCCGATGACAATGAAATGTCTCTCATAAAAAATTGAAGGAACTCGTGAAAGAATAACTAACAACAAATGCCAACCATGGAGGTGCATGCGTGGGAAATCTTTTTATTGCTTAGGTAGAAGCCCCACACATGTTTCCAACTTAGGGAAGCATGATGTGACTAGGGTAGAGTCAAGGCAGGCACAATTTTTATTGCTTAGGTAGAATCCCCACCTTTTCTTCAACCTGGAAACATCCTAAAAGAATTAAAGGCAATAAATGGGCTTGGAAAAAGGTTGCATTGAAAATGAGGGTGCAACACACACTCTACAAAGGAACCCATAAGTGAGACACTACAACCCTTGTATGTCATGAAACCCATGCCCAAAATTATTCCCCTTATTCATGTCACCTCATCCACATGACTTAGAAGGAGCCCCCCTAGGGAAACACCCCTAAACTTGAGGAACAATTCACCTAATAGGTTGTTTTGTCAACCCTCCCATACCTAAACTTGGAAAATTACATAGGGTCTTTGAGCATTAGTTTATTTTGATGAGGTGGTTGGATGTGCTTTCTTAGATGTCTCTTTTATTGATTTGATATAATCGTCATGATGCTTTGACTTGAGATCCTTGGATGGCGTATCCATTTGTCTTTACAAGACACAACCGATGGACAATTTTGGAGGAACAAGCCTAGCTTAGGCTTCTAGGGGGCTTGAAGCCCATAGGTTGGATGCCAAGGGCCCACATGCCAGATCACGAAAACATGCCTTTGGAGGCCTAGAGGACAAATTGAAGGACCTTTCGTAGTCCTCACATGCTAAACGATTTGTTTGGAGGGGATAAAATGTCACCTTTAAGGAGTTGACATCACCATTAGGGCTAGGGTTTGGTTGTGATGAAGTTGCTACTTGTTGACACTTGGCATGATTTGGTGGGAGAAGACTTGAGCAACATATAGCGCATGAGAGGGAGGCCCTATGATCCCCAATGAATTCAACCTTCTACTCCAACAACTTGCTCAAAGTGTCAAAATGTCACCCTTAGAGGGGTGACGTCATTTTAGGGTTTCTATTGTGCACATTTTAAACTTTAAATTTGAATTAAAAATGAATTACTTGTGTAAAGGGGCAAAATAAGGGTTTTTGTTCCCTTATTTTTTGTTTACCCTAACTTAAGTGGACAAACTATGTTTAAGACATTTTGTATAAATAGAGATCATTTGGTTCTCATTTTCATCATAGCTCTCCCATTGTGAGAAGCCTTCCTAGCTGAAATTTATGCCCTCTTTGGGAAATCTCTTCTCTCTTGTGCTCTTGTTATGGTTTCTTCATGCTATTGGTGGAAGAAGTAGTGCACTACCTCTCTTGGATTTTTACTATTGCATTTGTGGTGGATTTATCTTGGTAAGAGGAGGTTTATCTTGTCATTTCTTGGACTAGGTAATGATTTATCTTCTTGATGCTTCATTGCTTGGTTACAAGTTTGATTTGCTATATTTCTTGGTGAGTATAAAGATTTGCAACCCCACTATTATCTATCATTTTTTTCTAGAAGTTATTTGTTGCACAAGGTTTTACTAGGAGAAGTAAAAGGGTTTACACCCTCCTAGTATCTCCTAGTTAGCATTTGCTTTCCTTGGGGAGTAAGAGGGTTTACACCCCCAAGGAGATAGCATTGTTATCTCTTTATTTACTTGACTCCATAACCCAATAGGTGAAGGCACTAGTATAATTTCATTGGAGAAATAAAATCTTGCATTGGTTAATGTGAAAACTCGGGATTTTGAGGTTGTCTAAATTGGAATCAATTCTATGCTTTATATGCTTGGTTGAGCCACTAGGGCGTCATATTTGGCTAAGTGTTTCTTGATGCTGTTACAAAATTTTATCTACAACCATTAGGGCTGAAAAAACCCTAATACAACTTTCTAATTAACTCACAAACCAACCGTCTAAAGTTGCTAAAAGTTTGCCCCTATAATCTACTAACCATAGGACACTTTTTGGGTGGATTGTTGGCAAGTTTTGATGGTTGATGTCTTGGATGTAACAACTTGAATGCTACAGACATAAGGCTACAATATTATATCTGCAATACTATTTCATTTCAGCCTTGTTTCATTCTAAAGTATTGCTCTTTCATTCTTGGGTTAAACTAGTATTTACTAGCTTGTCTCTTGCTTATTTAACTAAAATTTTAGCATCTTTATTTGCAACTCTTACTATCATTTTTTTGAAGATATATATTATTGTTTACGGCTGAAATTAGGGACACAACGCTTAACTTTCTTATCCACCTAACATATTATGTGCATACTTGGCTTTCCTTGTGTCTTGAGCAGGTACAAATCACCCTTTGCAGGTATTCATACCTCTCGACAACCATTGGCTACACACTCTTTCCCAAGCCTTTTCACACTTTGTATCTTGACCTATAGGGTCTACACTTCCATCATACCACTTTCCATCTCATTTCCCCCTAGGATCACTGGGATTCCCCCCTTGAGGTGACTACGCTATCTCTAAAGTGATGGGAATACTTGCCTGAGGTGACAGTGGGTAGGTGTTCTCTTAGTTGTCGCCATTTTATGGTTGGGTCAGGGTTTTCCCAATCTAAAACTTGTGTGATAATACATCAAATTAGTATGATATTCCTACAAGCCCACCATCATACAAAATCTAAATTCAATGTCTTTGGGAATGGTATAGAGATTGTTTCTAAATCTTGACGCACATATTGAGTTGTTGTCCTCTGTTACAACACAAAATAACACCTTTTCTCAAAGTCCCAAAGATGGTGTTAGTCTTGTGGAACTCGAGAGGTTGACCACTTTCACCGCACCAACTATTCTTTGCACTTTAGACAATATTACACAATAGCTTTGCAAAGGTGAGGCAATTTTCTTCCTAATATTCTCCACTAATCCAATCCGTCTTTACATTTACATCATTTTCCCATCACAATTGTGGCTAGGTTCACTTTACTCTCACTCCTACTGCATGAAGTGAGCCTAATTAACCTATAGGGAAGCCCCTTTTGACTAGGAAACTTTTCCTAAGTCTAAAGTGTATAGGAGATTTGGTGAGGTGGCAGTGGCCAACCTCTCGATTTCCACAAGGCTAGCACCCATCATTGGGAATTTGAGCGAAGGTGTTGGTTTGTGTGGCAACATTTTTGGCGTCATTGATGGGGATAAAATCCATTCCCTGGTTATCTAAAGTTTGGGTTCAACAAGAAATTTGGTGAGTAAGATTTGAAGGTTTTTATGAGTTAACTCACCTAGCAACTCCATTGAAGGGAAGAAGCCCAATTCCCTTAGAGATTTTAAATCTTTGTTGCTTGTTGGGTGAAGCAAGCATATTTGTTGGCATTTCACCTTGGTGACTCCATTTTTGGTTGATGTTGGGGTGAAAATAACACCTTGGGATTTCCATGAACTCTTTCCTTACTTTGATTTTAGAAAAATTGATGGATATCCTAATCACATACCTTTGGCATGGAAAGAAAATGTTCCAAAATTTAACAATGAACTCTTGCATGCTACACACCACATTTTGTCATTTTTGGAATATGTTTGGAAGCTTGGTGTAGTTCACGAAGACATCTTGATCATGCTATTTTTTGTAAATTCCTTGGATGGAAGGAAAAGGGCTTGGCTTTGAAATGGCATTACTCCTAGGTCAATATCATCTTGTGAGGATTTTATTAAAGTCTTTTTCAAATGTTGGGGTACTCCTTTGGAAAAAATGAAGGCGAGGAAACTATTGGGAACCATGAAATTGAGGAAATAATTACTTTGTCTATTGTTGGAGATAAAGTGGATAAGCTTCTTGTTACTTGTGTGTGATCTTCATTATTTTCCAGTAATGTTCCAAGGGTTTTATTAGGAGATTAAAGAATTGTAAGCTTGATGAGGTAGGATCCATCACAATAAAGGATAATGCAAAGGAGGTATGATGTTTAAGTCTATTTCTTTTCTTTATTGAATTTAAATTAGATTTCCATTGTATTAGAGGTGAATATCCTAGGGTTTTGCTTCTTTACAATATATCTCGTGGATAATTTCCTTTGTGATGCTTAAGTTGATTTTAGTTTTTGGTTAACCTCTCTTTAAGTTTTGCCAGCTTCATTATCTCTAGCTGGATGCTCTTTTAGCAATATTTGATGTTGGAGGACTTCAACAAAATTGGTGAAGAGTACATTGCCTAGGGTTTTCAAGTCCCCATAGCTCGATGGTAAGAGCAAATTCTCATTTTTATTCATTTTACAAATTTTCCCTTTATTTATTTTTTGTAATTAGAGAAGCGAGGGTCTTCAAATCTCATACTTAGAAATAGAGTACTCAAGATTTCAGAACTAACCTTTGCTCAAATTATTCATTTCTTAAGTCTAAATTACATGTCAACCTCCTTTATAGTTTTGTTCAACTAATCAATCTAATTTTTTTTAATGATGTAATTTAAATTATTCTTTCTTTACTTACACATATACACATATAGTATGCCTACATTCATTGAATCACATAACTCACTTATTAAAGGCTTAAATCAAGCATCTTAATGCATGTCAATGCGACAGTGATATTTTAAGTTTAATCTTCTTCACATCTAGATGGCTAACGACTTGGTCTAAACCCTCACATTTGACTAATGTTTGGGAATTTTCATGTTGCTAATACCTCAGGGTAGTAAATTGATGCCTTAAATAATGGAACAATTCAGTCTCTAGGTAAATCGATTTAGCATTTAAAAAGTTATTTCATGTTTTAAAAATCTATGGATGAGGGTTTGGATATTGACGATCTTTTATGCTGCGAAGGGCTTGAAGTGTATAACATCAGATCTGGGTTTAACAATGGATAAATGTATCCACCCTAATACATCATCACTAGTGTTATACACATTTAGCACATGGATTCTATAAACAATCCACTAAACAACTTAAATACCTAAGTGTTTGGATAAATCTTGGAAATTGATTCCTTTATTTTTCTGTTGGTACAATCTTGTTTATGGAATGTTATTTCACTTGAATGTTGGTCATGAGACAGACTTAAGACGATTGGTTTAAATAGTTTTGGACATTAATCAAATCTTCATTATTGCTTTGTATCGTGACATTTGAAGCACTTAATGGTAATGTTGTTTACTGTTCAATAGCCATTGGTATGACTCAACAAAGAAAACAACACTTTGTTTATGGCATTAATAAAGTCAATATGTTGATTGGATTGGTGCCTTCAAAATTGTTGTTCACGTCTACTTTTTTCAATCGTAAAATTGTCAATGTAACAGTTGGCACATACTTTTCATGCAAGTAATTTAATGACACTTGAACATAATAATTTATGCCTATGGATGAAATTGGATCTTGATGTTCCTAAATTTGAATTTTTGGATCTTTTCCAATGCTATCATGAATTAATTCACAAAACATGAGTTGGTTTTAATGAATTTATGACTTATTCAAATTCAAGTAATATTGTGTTTTTGGTTTGAATGGATTGGTGTTTTAAGACTTTGAATACACCTATGATGCACTCACGTTGAATTTAAGAACATAATATCTTCACACATTTGTTAATAGTTTTCAGAGCATTTGTATTCATGGTTTTGGAATTTCACTTGCACATCATGGAATGTTGGTAATTTCATATTTTGAATTCTTGTTTCTAAGCATAAGCAAATTTTTGAACTCATCGAATGGTGTTTTTGTAGTGGTTAATTTAATTTGCAACAATACATTCACTTTTGGCACTAATAATCATTAGCACCAACACTTTACTCTCCTATATTGGCTTAGATTTTACCAACGGTTGGTATTCACATTTCACATAATACTCTTGGGTTTTAGTTGGGCTTGAAACATATTTTGTAATTTGTTCACATTTCTACTTCAACATGTGCCAATTGGACATCTTGGACTAGCAATGTTGAACACTCTATGAGCTTGGACTTTGGGACGTTTTCTTATTCCTTAGGAATCTTTTTGGGTTGCATCTTTAAAGTGAGTTTGTTTTGATTAAGAACTGTCATCCTAAGCTAAGGATTTCTCATCCTATGGTAAACAATTTAGCTTAGAATGACCATAGGTTTTCCCCACCGGGCTAGGCTTTCTCAGACTGAAGAGTGGAGCAAGACCACCAAAGTGACATTGGGTGGCTTGGTTGATAGTCCCCCTAGGCTCTTTGAGTAAGGTTAGGACTTTTTCTTGTAGTGAGAGTTTGAGTGGTAACATTTCTCATTACGTGTAGACAACGTAAGAACATATAGACAGAACCTTGTGGTCAAAGTCATCCAGACCAACTACATTCCATGGTAAGAATCGATGTCCTCTAAGACCATCCCCATCTCCATGGGCCATGCCCATTTGATATGTGTTTTTATAAATTCCAAAAGCATTCTCTTCTTTATTCAAATACCATTTTTCCATTTAAAGTTGACTTCTAAAACCTTGTTGTGATTGAAACATGTCTTATCTGTAAAAATACATCATGTAAAAAAGTTTTAAAATTGGATTTTTCATCATGTAAATTGAACTTTTACATATATAAAATAAAGTAAAATAACAATTATTATTATTATTTTTTAATTAAATTTTAATAAAAATTTGACAAAAATTATGATATTATATATAACTATTCAAAATTTTGAAAAATATTATAATAACCTCAAACTATATCTCATAATTTTTTATTTCACTTAATTTCAACTAAAAAAATTCCAAAACCTTTTAAATAATATATGTAAAAAACACTTATTTAAAATTCTTTTACATCATGTTTAAACACTTCTTTAAAATTCTTTTACATCATGTTTAAAGATTCCCAAAAACAACCAACTAAAAGTAAAGATATTTTTGCATCATGTTTAAAGATTCCAAAAACAACCAATAATATATATGTAAAAAACACTTCTTTAAACTTCTTTTACATATATATATTTTTACATCATATTTAAACACTTCTTTAAAATTCTTTTACATCATGTTTAAAGATTCCCAAAAACAACCAACTAAAAGTAAAGATATTTTTGCATCATGTTTAAAGATTCCAAAAACAACTAATTAAAAGTAAAGATATTCTTTATTATATATAAAAATCCTTTTTCTGTTGGGCAATAGGGTATCTGTGTTTCATAAATTGTCAAACTTTTGATAAAGTTATTGGAAATTACATTTTGTATAGTAAATAAGTAATGATTAATGTTTTTAGATTTGAGTGGTTATTTCTATATGAGTGTCTAAAGAGTTTTTTAAGAGTTGATTAATTACATTTTGTATTAAAAATAGATTTTGAACAATAAAAAATAATGATTCCTGTAAATTTATATCTTCGAAATAAAAACCAATTCTTAAAATAACTAAACAAAACCATAATAAATATATCTAAACCCATATGATTTTTAAATCAACGTTCTTATGAATTTTATATAAATATATCTGAACTCATATGATTTTTAAGTCAACGTTGATTTTTAAGTCAACGTTCTTGTGATTTTTAAGTCAACGTTTTATGAAGAACGTTTTAAAATATATGGTAATCATAACTTGGCAAAACAAAGTTTTATGTATTGTGTGGAGATTTTTTTAATGCAGGTTGAGTTGACTTATAGTGTTTATGGGATATTGCCATGCAATAGGGGAGGTTTATGATAGTGATGGTATAAATTGTTGAATTTCAAGATATATGTAATAATGGTTATTTTCATTAATATATATTTATGGTTATTTTCATTAATAAATATTTGTGGTGAGTTGGTTATTTTCATTAATAAATATTTGTGGTGAGTTATTCAAATATAAGAATTTTTTTTTATTGGATTAATTCAATCAAGAATTTGAATATTAAAATTAAATTTAAAATTGACAAAATTTATAGTGTATATAATTTATTATAATTATTGTGAGATTAATAATAGTAATAATATATTTTTTAGGTCATGATCTTGTTGGTTGTGGAGCTTGATTATCTTCCAGATTCAAAGGTCTTTTGTTTTCAGCGGTGTTTATACCCCATGAAGTGTTTACACCCCAAAAGTATGTACACTCTTCCATGCAGAGGAGTGTAGAGGGGGGTTACCCCCTCTGCGGGGTCCAGGGGCGCAGCTCCTGAAGGAAAAATTGTCTTGTAAAAATATATTGTAATTTCATTGTAAATCTGGACCGTTCATTATAAGGTCGTAGATCTAACGGTAGAAGTTATGTTAGGGTTGTTTGCCTAGAAGGCAACCCTCTCTTATGAGGAAAATGTATTGTAACTGTGTATCATAGCGAATATTGTATTCTGAGATAGGAGACTGTGAGAGAAAGAAGAGGAATTTACAACGGGTTTGTTGTAGGTTGTATCCCTTCGATTGCTGGATAATAATAAAGGAAGGACCTGGCAATTTCTTTGGTGGACGTAGCCCACACTGGGTGAACCACATATATTTGTGTTTCTATTGTATTGTGTATCTTCTGTATTTTATTTCTGCATTTGTTTTATTTTATTGCTCCACGATCCCGTTTTTCTAACAGATCTAGCTAAACACTGAATTGACGTATGAGACCCCTCTATTTGTGAGATAAGAGAACCTCTCCACACTTCAAGTTGATGTCTTTTACAATGAAAAGTAAATATCTTAATATGAAACAATATCCTCTAAGTAAGAGTAGGCTAATTTTGTAGAATATTGGATAATTTGTTTTTAGTGATTTTCATCAAAAATTTTGTTGAAATTTTGGAATCACCATTTTTTATGCAAAAGTTACATACCCAAATGAGATTGGAAGCCATAAAATTCATTTACATTGTCAAATTTGCAAAAATTCCAAATTTTCTAAACCAAAATTACATGTTTTTCCCATCATAGCTATCGAATTGTTGAATGGAAAAGACGATTTGCTGCCAAATTAAACAACTATACAAGTGAAATCATATAAGTATACAACTTTTATTAAAAAACAGGGATTTCCAATTGTCCTTAAATACTTCACAAAGTTTATTAAAAAAAGGACTAGAGTGTAATAATATACTACATGTTTTCATTCAACTTTGTATTTAAGGAGGTGACAAAATATCGTACAAAATAGAGCTTTATTAAATTTTTTTAAAAATTGAATTCTTAACACAAATATGTATACATATAATTTGTTTTTGTTGATAAAGCTTATTTTTATCTCGAAGATTCCCTTAGCTATTGCATAATCACCCCATCATCTAGTTTTCCTTCTAACCATTATGATGAGGTGTGTGATGTGTAGAGAATATGGGCAACTCAATCTTCCACCCTTTAGTCTCCCTTCTCAATTATTGTCAAAAAAATTCCATCACAAATTGGAATAGTGCTAATGAGCTCCCCTCAACAAGGCCATGTGGCTAACAACTCTCGTTGAATGTGAGTTGGAGGCAACGAATGAGTAAGTTAAGGACGACAAATCTTTAAATTATTTTAGGAGTGATGAATGATATTGAACGCCTATTAATGTATAGTGACATCAGTATAGTGACATCACTTGGGTTTTAATGTATTTAGGAGCTCAATTTTGAGTGTGAATGTTAATAGATTTAAATTTGGTAGCACAAACACAAAGGTTGACCACATATTATAAAGGTTCGACCAAGTAGGCGCAACTCTTTTATCTCATGACTCCAATATCTCTATAGGAAATTATGAGAAAGAGACCACATATAACCAAAAAAGTGTAGGAGATCATTTATATAAGGGCTCCCTCGAGGGAGTTCACTTGCATACTCTAAACGTTCACTTTGGTTATCATCTTCCTCTTTCAATTAATTAAAATGTGTGTATACCTTTCTCAAATGCCTTAAGGGTTGGGTTGGGTTGGGTTCCCTATAATAGACTTGATAATTGTTATTTAGATCCATTATAAATGAAAGACACAACTTGAAATAATACATTAAGATCATAGGATGAAGAACTCTGCGGAAACCCTAGTTGTAGGCAGTCTCGGTCTCCTTTTCTGTTAACGTTTTTTCTCGGTTCTGTAGTTTTCCCTAGGATCTAGGGGCGGTGGTAGTTTTTTTGCGTGGTTGTTGGTGGATAGCGCAATCGTTTTCTTTTCCTCTCTCTGCAATTCTCTTTCTAGCTCTGGTGGTCAAGGATCATGGACGAGTTGGTCGACTATGAGTATGATCATCTGGATGGACAACTCATTTGGAATTTTCCAGCTAGCTTGCTCTTTGACAATAACTCGTCGTTTTTATCGCCTCTTATCGGAGGACTAAGGGAAACCATCTCGCCAGACCCAATTCACAAGTCTCTCTCGGGTCCACAACTGTTTGATTTGGGTGGAGATCTAGGTGCTTCAGATTCTGACTCTGTGCCTTGGGGGGGTTTTCCCCAAAACATACGGAGGCTCCCTCAGATTCTTAGAGTTATGTTCCTTCTCCTGTCACCCAGGTTGCTTTCCTTACCCTGGTCATCTAGAAAATTTTGGGGATTTTTTGTCTCTCCCCAGCCTGGTAAGTCCCTTACCTACTCGTCGTCCACTTTTTTCTTTTCCCTCCCCTCCTGAGTTGAGTCTTCCCTCCTCTTTGGACTTGAATTATTTTTTGGCCCTTCCATCTTCCCCTTGCACCACTAGCCCAAACTCTCCCCCTTGTTCCTCTCCTCCTCTCCATTCCAAAAGGTTTAACCCTAGCTGTTTTGAGTCAGAGGTTTTTGATGGAGATCCCTTGGCCCTGAAGCGAAAGAAAGCTCGACCAGACATTTCCTTGGTCCCTCAACCACACTCCTTAGCCCTCGGAGATGACATCATGATCCCAGAGGTCCCTGATCTTGCAAAGAAGGCGGTGGTGGGTCATGCAAATGGTCGACATATTAGCCTAGAGATTCTAACAGATTGGGTCTTCTTATCGTGGAAGGAATTGGGGATTAAATTACCATCTGTTCATACTCTAGCAAAAGGATGGTTTATGTTCAAATTTCAATCATCCTTGTATGTGAGCATGATCCTAGGCGAACCCTGGTGTCTGGATTTAACTCCACTTCTTCTAAAAAGGTGAACCCTTTCTTTGATGCAAATAGTGAGCGGATCGACGAACTACCAATTTGGGTGCGACTATTAGGTCTGCCACTAGAATGTTGGAGCTGGAAATGTTTTGAGAAAATTGGGAATACCCTTGGTACCTTCATGAACGCATATATGTCCTTTTATTCATCTAGAAAAATGTTGGTGGCTCGTATCTTAGTTTCCCTAAATCTCAGAAAGGGCCTCTCGGATACGCTAACGCTCACTCATGATGGTTTAGTTTTCAGGCAACCTCTTGATTATGAGGGCATTCCTTTCAAATGCCATAGATGTCATAAGCATGGGCATAGGGCTGCATATTGATCTTTTCCATTGAAGCATAGAGCCTCTCAAGGGTAGAGCTCACGACAAAGGTCCCCCCTTTCATTCGGCTCTGGTCGGGGTGTGATGTCACCTCCACTTCAGTCGCGGGCCACATTTCGGGCTTGGAGAGAGGTTTCTGTGAAAAATTATGCGGACTTTTCCCACTAGGGGAAAAGGGACATCAATTCTTTTTTTTCAAAGGACGAGGGAAAGTGACAAGTGTAGGAAATGCTCCCTACAAATCTTGAGCTCCAACTCAAAAAGGGTGTAGATGCTTGTATGGGTATGCCCCCACTCTCTCCTTTCTTTGTAAATTTTATTTTTTTACAGTGTTTCTCCCATAATTTTGTGGATTTAAATATGTTAAAAAAACTCCCCTCCCTCCTCTATGCTTTGAAAAACCTCGCACCTTTTTCCCCAGGCCCTCCTCTTTCTAGTATTTCTTTTGCCCAGTCTCTGTCTCCCCCTGAGCTTCTGCCCCTTTCCCAAAGTCAAGACTCCTCTTTGCTTTCAGATGAAGAATCCATTTCTACAACTTCAGGTTCTGTTCGATTCCCTCTTCAAGCCATCTGAGCCCTCCTCCGTTGGGTCTGGGGATAAACCCTTCATTGGGTTCTTTTCAAAAAGGGAGGGGTAGAAAATATTTCTTATCAAAATCTCAATATCGAGCATCTATTGATGTGGAAGCTGGTCGAAAACTCTCTATCACCGGGAAATTTAGAGCAATTCCACCCCCAAAAGGGGTTCCCAAATGAAATTGATCTCCTTAAACTATCGGGGGTTGGCGAGCCCTTTAAAGCGTCTCGCCCTCCAAAGGCTGTTGGATCTTTCACAGCCTGATGTCGTTTTGTTACAAGAAACCCTTGGAGAAGAGGCAATCATCGCTTAGGTGTTGGAAATGATTCTAAAAGGTTTGTCTTTCTTTGGTTCAGATTTTATGGCCGCTCGGGAGGTCTGGCTATGGGATGGAACCCAAAAAATATCAATCTTGAAAACTCTCAGGCTTTCATCGCGGGACAAGGAATGAATGTCTTCCTTAAAGAGTTAGGGAGATATTTTATAGTCATAAACATTTATGGGCCTACTCAATATCGTCCCTAGTTATGGAACTCCCTCCTAGCAAAATCCTTTATAAAAGATTCCTTTCTAATCTTGGGTGGAGATCTAAATTTTTTAATAGGGGCGATTGAATCCTGGGGTCATAGGTCCCAGACGGATTCTCTTTCTGACTTCTTTGTGCATATTAAACCTATTAGGCTCGAACCTACTTGGAGAAATAAGAGTCTGGGAGAAGATCATATTGCCAAGAGACTAGATCGTTTTTTGATCTCTAGCTTGCTTGTGGAAGAACCTTTTCTCTTCATACAATGGGTTGGGTCAAGAGGGGAATTTGATCATTATCCATTTTTTCTAGAAATAACAGGAACATCTAGAAAACCGAAAATCCCTTTCAAGTTTAATTATGCTTGTCTAAAAGAAGAAAGTTTCCTAAAGCTAGTAAAGGAAGTTTGGACTCCCATTGGGCATTTAGAGAGAGCAACCGTTCATTTTGCAAGGAATTTAAAAGACCTAAAAATAGCTACAAAAGCTCGGGCCAAAAGGAAAAAGAAGCAACTAGAACATGACATAATCCACATAGAAGCTGCCCTTGAATCTCTTTATGACTCTGACAAAGGGGGTTTTGCCAATCCATGACAAAAGAGACCCTTTTATCCCTGGAGAAGAATATAAGAGAGTTTCTACAAGTTAGAGAAGAAGAATGGAGACAAAAAATTCAGGCACTTTGGTTGCACAACGGAGATGAGAATACAAAATTATTCCAAGCCTATGCAAAAGGTAGGAAATTGACAAATACTATCTGGGGAATCAAAGATCAATCAGGCAAAATGTTATCCTCTTTTGAAGATCTGGCTAGGTTGGGATCAAACCACTTCAAATAATTGTACTCAACAGATAGAAGAGTATCCATTGATGTTGTTTTACAGATGGCACTACTTTTCCACCGTTTTGTTGAAGAGGAGGAAAATGTAGAACTTATGGCAGAGGTATCTGAAGAAGAATTAAAATAAGTTCTACATAGTTTCTAAAAAGATAAAATTCTGGGTACAGATGGGTGGTCTATGGATTTATTTGTAGGTATTTATGATCTCATAAGCCCGAATCTCCTCAAAGTTATTGAAGAATCAAGATTCAATGGGTTTATCCATCCCCCTTGTAATGCCACCTTTATAGCTTTAATTCCAAAACAAGATGCCCCTGACAACTTGGATGAATACAAACCCATTTCTCTGTGCAATTGTATCTATAAAATAATTGCAAAAATCATAAACAAAAGAATAAAAGGCATCCTCTCTAATTCAATTTCCCAAGAATAGTTTGGTTTTCTAGAAGGAAGACAGATCCATGAAGTGGTTGGTGTCGCCCAGGAAGACTTGCACAACATCAAGACATAGAAGAAAAAAGGGGCAGTGCTAAAGATTGATCTCTCTAAGGCATATGATCATGTTAGTTGGATATTCATGAGAATGCTACTCACTCATCTGGCTTTTGGTATTCCTTTTATAAATTGGGTCATGAGCTGCATCTCCTCAGTCTCCTTTGCAGTTCTCATAAATGGAGCAACCTCACCTTTCTTCCAAGATGAGAGAGGACTTCGACAGGGATGCCCCTTATCCCCACTCATTTTCCTACTGGTGGTAGAGGGCCTAAGCAAGGATCTCTCGGAAGCAAAAGATAGCAGAACCTTTATTGGTATTCCTCTTTCCCAACTTCTTTCCCTCACTCACTTGTTGTTTGTTGATGATGTATTAATTTTCTGCAGCAGTATAAGGGGAGATGCAAAAAAGTTGAGCTCTATTCTAGATATTTTTAGCAGGGCTACTGGCATGCAAATAAACAACCCAAAATCCACCCTCTCTACTCATCTAATGGAACCAGAAGAAGTTATTTTCTACAAAGGAATTTTTCCTTTTTTGGAAAAGCCTCTTGATGAAGGTTTAAAGTACATGGGTTTTCACCTAAAACCAAATTTCTACACCAAAGCGGATTGGAACTGGTTATTAGCAAAGCTAAAAAAAGGGCTAAAATCATGGAGCTTCAGGTGGTTATCTAGAGCAGGCAAGTTGATCCTAGTAAAATCATTCCTAGAGGCGATTCTAGTCTATTGGCTATCTATGTCCTAGATCCCAAAAGGTACTCTAGAGAAAATAAGGAAATTATGTTTCAAATTTATTTGGGGCGGCCAAAAGGAGAGTTTTGTGATGCCAAGGATCAAATGGGATTCTTTGGCCCTGCCAAAGCTTTTTGGGGGATGGGTCTTAACGAATATTCACATCTTGTCCACTGCTCTAGCTGCTAAGACTTTGTGGACACTAATATCCTCCAACAATTTATGGTCAAAGGTAGTAATACAAAAATATATATGTCTAGATTTTATGGTGGATTGGATAATGAGGCTGGAAAAAATCCACCAAAAGGGTTCCATCATGTGGAAAGATATGGTAAAATCATTTTATGTTATCAATCAAGGGTTGGCCTGGAAGGTGGGCAAATGAATCTCTCTCAGACTTGGTAGGGATCCCTTAGAGGGAAAAAATGGTCAACACATTCTTCCCTAGAATTTAATTGACAGTATGCATGAGAGAGGTTTTTTCCGCTTGAACGAGATTGCAGATGGGCAACAAAATTTGATTTGGAGTAAGGGATGGAAATATGCTCATGCTCTGAATTTGGAAGATCATTTTTCAGTTCCTTGGAATGATTACATCCGGGCTCTCAAAATAAGCCACATCAGAATCAAAGATCATGAAGATGAACTACTCTGGAAACTCAGTCCTTTTGGGGTATACTCTCCAAAAGAGGGTTATTCATTAATGATGACCAATCTCCTCCAAAAAGCCCTTGTTTGGTGGTGGAAGGGGATATGGAAATCCAAATGTCCTCTTAAGGAAAGATTGTTCATGTGGTGCCTCTTAAGGAAAAATGTCCCTACATGGGATATGATGAAATCCAGGGGCTTGGAAGGGTCGGGATGGTTCTCTCTATGCAAGGGGGATGATGAAACATCTCCCCACCTGTTTTTGGGTTTCCATTTTTTAATTCAAACTTGGAGAGTTATTTCATTTGTTTTGGGTTAAACATGATCTTGGCATGGGCCCTATATTGAAGATGCCTCAAAGTCTTGGGTATAGGACCACATAAATAAAAATATCAAGGAACTTCCCCTCCTCATTCATTGGGGAATTTGGCTTGCAAGAAATGTTGCTATCTTCAAGGAAAATTCCTCGCTTCCTGATATAATCGTAGCCAAATGCCTAGCTATCCTTGCACATTTTCCAGAAGAGAAAGATCTCCCCCCCCCAAGGAAGGTAGTGGAGGAACAAATAAATATCACAAGACCTTGGGATTTTTTCGATGGTGTTTCCCAAGACAATGGAGACCATTGTGAAGGCCGGGGGGGGAGTCCTTCATCTCTCTCCATTACATTGCTATAAGATAAAGTGGGGTTTGTGCCAGGAAAAAAATAACTTTGCAGAACTTATGATCTTAAAGATGTTGCTAACCTTTGTTGGGGAAACAAGGATCTTAAACCTTCAGATTTATGGAGATTCAATGGTGGTCATCAACTGGTTGAGGAAAACACAAATGTGTCATAACATAAATCTTACTTCTATCCTTGAAGAAGTCTTTTTAATTACAAATATATTTACAAACTTGTCATTCAATCATGTTTACAGGGAAAGGAACGTTGCATCAGACTCCTTATCTAAAGAGGGCACTCTTATGGCTCACGGGAAGTGTCACATCATGGAGTTCTTGGATGGGCAGAGCTATGAACATTATCATAGACCTTTTATAGAATAATTGGGTCAACCATGATTCAATGCCTGAAAGTTTTTTTACTCTTTTTTGTATATAGTTCGAAGACAACAAAAAGGACAGGTTACAAACTATCAACATTTTTGGGAAGGGTCACCATGAGACATCTTCAGATTTCTGCACAACTGTTAATTTTATATGATACAATTTTTCATTTTTCCATAGTTTATTAGTCCTAGACTTTTTTGTTCAGAAAGACTAGCAAGTGGCATTTCTTTTGTGAACTGTATATTTTTTGACTTCAGTTACCAATATTGGTAGAAGTTGGACTTTCATGACTAAATGCATGCCTTTACATGCATTCTTCAGGATGTAAATTTTATACTCTTTAATAAAATTTACGCTTTTTTCCCTTTGGAAAAAATACATTAAGATGATAAACATATATGCATGAGATGTGCATGGTTGATAATACAATTGAATATGGGATGTTTTTATATATTTCTTGAAGAGATGGGTAAAGACCTTTGGGAATTAATTACATAGCTAGTAGGCTTTATTTATATTATATATTATTTTATATATGGGACATAACATTCCCATTGGTTTATCAAAGAAGGAGCCTTCATATCTAGGTTTATCTAAATTTCACTTGTAATGCGTAATGGGAAATTATATATAAGATATGTATTAAAGTTAAATTGAAATAACTTAAAACTAAGTTATGAATGAAAAACAAAACTAATCTTGTTACATGGGATTTTAGTCGAGAAATCAACTTTGAGAAAGTCTTGTTGTGATTGGGTATTTATTGTAAATCAAACATATTAAGGCTCTAAGGATAATATTACTTTGCGGTAATTGTTTGTCCATGTGTATTTAAGGACAATTAATGAAAATGTTAATGGATATTCTAGAAGCTCATTTAATTTGGTGATTATTCTTTGCACATATTTTTTGGGTGGGGGTATAAGGAGGAGGGATGGAGGAGGAAGATCTCATTCATTATGATGAAGAACCTTTAGACATGGTTAGTGGCTCAATTTTATATTCTACGGAGGAAATTATCATGACTAGGAAAAATGACACTTTATCTTTGTGCACTGATTTAGCAGATTCTCAGAATCTATCTTGTCTTCCTAAGGCTTCCTATGTGGTCATGGAACATTCCAATGTCTCTCACCCTAAGGATCTCACACTTATTCCCTATGGTGTCCCCTTGGTATTGAAACAAGAAAAAACCTTAGTGAATGAGCCACCTAGCTTGGAGAGTACATGGGTTGTCATAAGTGTCAAGTTATTTAGTTGTCTAATTTTTGAAGCATTTATTTATCAATCCAAGGTAAGTAAACTTGTGAGGTGTAAGCACTGTGTGTGAAGAACTAGATTTGTAGTCACTTAATATTCCTATAGGAAGGTAAATCTAATGCAAGCTAAGTAAGGAATTTTAGAGTTTAACCCACACTGAAGGTTATTCTCCAGACCAATCAATTCACTAACCTTCAATTGGTAGAAATGAAAGTACTGATTTATACACGGTGTGCTTCTCTGTAAATATACTTTTTTCATTTAGACAGGTTTGATGTCAAATGAGATACCAAAAATTATGAGTTAACAGTCTAATTTTAAACTAAATGACTCAATCCTAATGTAGTAAAGAAATTCTTTATAAAAAGAACATATTAGACTATCACAAACTTAGTTCAATATTCAAGATATGGTTGTAATTCAACTGTAACTATGACAACAAAGATTATGAAATTTGTGCAATTACAGGAATTGGACATCTTCGATAATAATACACTGAATAATTGCCAAGATCACACTGATAAAGAACCTTGCTTGTGAAAAGTGAATTCAATTGAAATTCATTCACTATGATAACCTACTGTAAACTTAACTATTGAATTACAAGAAATTATAGGAATTACCCATGATTAATTTTTTTACAGAAATTACATGTGATTACAGGAAATTACATGAATCGTCTGTGATTATACAAAATTACAGAAATTTACCTTTGATTACAGGAAATTACAGAACAAACTAATTCTACTAAAAATATCTAAAATAAATACACAACGCATACCAGGTGGGCCTCCTGGGATATGCTGCCAAGTAAAATTAGAACACCAAGAAATCACTAACACCATGAATGAACCATAAACTTCTTTGTATTCGACAGTTGGTAAAAGTTACAAGTTACAAGATAAATCTTTGAGGAGTAATATCGATATCATCACTAACATCTTACATTGTGTGACTTTAGTTTTATAGATTATACATTGACAAAGTCGAGTATTGTCATACTAACATTATGTTCCTAGATATGCGTAAAAATTACAGTAAGATCTCGTATTGAGCATGAGGGAGAGGAGATCCATGATTTCTTGTTTTGTTTCCTTGATTCTCTAAGTGCAAAATCGGTTCAATCTTGTTCAGCTTCAAACCCTAGATTCTAGGAACATAATCGTAGGTTTTCCAACTATATTTTGTATATTTTTCTGATCTTGTTGTTGAGTTAACCAAGCATTTACCATGAGGTGGGAAACTTCTTGAAGGTGGTGGAAAAATGGGCGTCTCACCATCTCAGGATATCCATGAGCAACTGCTAAGTGTCATATCTTATCTTGATGGAGTGCAACCATGCTAAGCTTGGACGCATTATAGGAATTAATTCCTAGAATATCCACAATTCTAGTAACTTAGTGAATAAACGACTTTTAACAATGTTTATTAACCAAAGTCGAGATTTTTCATTAAAAAAAACTTGTTATTTTTATCATATTTATTATGCCATTATTCTGGTGGAAATGGAAAAAAAAGGAGAATTTTGTTTGTCAAAAGTGAAGGTGAATTGGCTTCATTGGAATGGTTAAAGAGAGTCAAAACTGGTACCCAACATCTCCCTTGGACAAAGGATTTTGCATGTCCCTATGTAAACAAAACTGGAGTCAACTGCTGATCAAAATCTTGCTCAAAACTGTGTGATTTGTTTCCTCAAGCATTCCCTACTGCTGCAATGAGAAGGTTCAAATTTGATGTAGAAGGAGCCTAGCTCTTTGACTTATACTTCCCGAGCTTGTCTGACAGTCTTTTGCTCTGTTGTATTGTCTTCAGGTTCTCACTATGCCACTTCCTTGCATCTTGTCTCAGAGATTTGTACTTATGTTTGAGTGCTTTTTATTTCCCCCTTACTTTGGCACTTTGTTCTTTAACCCTTTCATTTTTTGTTTTAATGGCTTTGTCCAAGACTTCTAGCTCATGAACTGTTTTCTTCAGTTTACCTATTATTTTCTTGTTATCTGTAATTTGGCAGTCAAAGTAACAATGGTGGTCTTTGCATGAGTTTCTTGAGTCTCTTCATCTCGATTTTCTTCAAATGCTAGAAGCTCTTCAAAAGTCTATTGTTTATCAAGAGTCCAGTGTTCATCAAGAGTTTGTTGTTTCTCATCAGTATGTGATTTAAGTTCAACATCCTTGGTTATCATTGAGCTTCTCATTCTAGGTCTTCTGGGAACATTCTGAAATTTTATATCCCTGTCCACTAGCTCTGATGGTTCTGATCATTTTTCTTGAATTTCCTACTAATATCTAGCCATACCCCTTGTAATTATGCTTGATGTTGATTACAGGGTTTTGGAACTGGACCTTCTTATTTTCCTTGTTGGTTTTAAAATTATGACCTCCATAGATGATTAGGAACCTTCCTTTTGTGGCAGTTGTTCATCTTTATTTCTTGTAACAATTGCCTCAGGGCTTACATGATTTCTAGGATCTTCATGAATCTCAGGAAATTCACGAATTTAAAGGTTTACATGACTTTTAGGGTTTTCACGACTCTCATGAATTTTAGGGTTTACTGCCATTGTTCTGCCTTCCTGAAACCCATTTCTTTCCAAGAAATCCTCCCAAGTCTAGTTCAATTTTCTCAATTCTTCTAAATCAAATATATTGACCAATTCATGATGGTAGATAAACCTATCCTTATTTGAGGGATTCTTTTGTACAATAGATGCCATCTTCATGAGACTTTTTAAAAGGAAGAATGGTATGTTGAGTTTTTTACTTCTATCCTTTAGATGTTGAAGCAGACGAATATGATAAAGGAATATGACACTATACCTCCCCTCACAAGTCTTCTATACTTGTATTTGCCACCATAGGTTGTGCAAATATGTTATTAGATGTTATGAGGCTATAATTACATAATTGAGTAAAATTCTCATAATTATTTCACAAGGAAATAATATTTTGTCACAATTTCATGATTATGAAATAAAAATTATTTCATAATTGAGAAAAAAACTCATAATTGAAAAGAAAGTTCATAGTGACATGGAAAAATCTCATAATTGAACATGGCAACTTGAGGAAAAAGCTCATAATTGAGCATGGAACTTGAGAAAAAGTTCATAATATGTTGGCAAAAGATCATAATTAAGCATGAAATTTGGGCATGACTTGTAACTGCTTAGTTCACATGTCGTCAATGTAGAAATTTAAATGACAAAATCAACAAGCTCATAATTCTGGCATACACTTAGCAACCTAAAGATAACTGTCATCAATGAACTCTGATATGTATAAAATCGCATTCAGAAACTACCATATGTAGAAATACACATTGCTAAGCAATTTGGTAGCGAAATAAACCCAATGAACATCATTCATTCAACCATGAATATCTCATAAATTTAGGCAAATGCCGGGGAAAACCCCAATGTGGGTATACCCATAGAGAGAGAGAGAGAGAGATTCTATTAGCTTCAGGAAAGATTTATCAACAACTACAATACAATTTCCAGCCAAGAGAGACAACTTACAACGCAAAAATATCCCACCACAAAACTGCCTTGAAACCCGTGCCACAGTCTGTAGAGTTGTACGGATTTGCTGAAAATGGTACCTCGAAAAATGTGCCCAAAACAGGCAGTTGTACCTTACCTTTTGTACGACTGACCTCCTTCAGAAAACTCTGCAAATTCTACCTCGAAAATGTGATGTCATGTTCCCAAGAGTAGGCCAGCAGGGAGTGACTTACTACTCTATTTGTTCCCATAGACTATAGTTAGGCACAAATAGGGAACGAGAGGAGAAACAAGGGAGAATTGATGGATAAACGATGAATTAACCCAAAAACATAGGAAATGTCACTTAAGCCTATGTCAATGGAGAAATAGAACGAACATGTGTTTAGGGGGGACTTAATTAATTAATTACTCACCTTAGGAGGAAAAACGTATAGCTTAAGTGAGGTCAATGGTGAATTAGATCGGGAAGAGTATAAAGGGAGGAATTCAACCTAGTTCCTCATTATGATACGTTATGATTTGATGTTGAGAGAGTTCCTAGAGGAGGAGGAGATTCAACTTCTATTGTTTTGTGGATTTCTGGAGGAAACCACCACCATTTATCGGTTTCAGTGTTCAGAGACACACCCTAGCCCATCGGAGATACCATCCAAGTATTTCACCGTGTGATTCATGAGTATCCAGTTTGCAGTGTTTCGCAACTCATCCAGTGAGGGCACAAGGTCAGAGAGAGGGTTTGTGTAGTTTCACGAGGTCAAAGCTTGTCTTGCAGATCCCTTTTGACCCAGTTGAGATCCAGCCAGGGTGCATAGATTGAGCCATCTACCATCATATTCTGACTGTGGAATCCTTCAGGGTGCAATAGTTAGCCATACATGGCACAACTCTTGAGGAAGGACAGTTAAGGTTATAGATGAAGTTTTAGATCAGATCAGAGGAAACCCCTCTGAACCAGTTCAACATTATCCAGGGCAAACATTTTGAGACATATAGCAGCCAATTCCGTTGGTGGAGTCGTTTGGGTGCACTCAGAGAGCCCAGGAGGTGCGCAGACCCCCAAGGTGTGAGATCCGGAGCCTCAAAGGACCAATCTTTCGTTCGACAGTCACCAGGATCAGTTTAGAGGCTAGGGCGCTTCTGTTGAGACAGTTTCCAACTCCTTCTGATGGTTATAGTGTTCCAGACGAGTTTTCCAGTTTGTAGCAGTTATCGTGCTTCTCTGGAACTGCCAATTTTTTCGATCTATCCGTGCATGAATCAGAGGAACTATGTGGGAGGAAATCAGTGCACATGGGTGAGGTGGTTTCACATGGGTTAGTATTGTTACAACACAACTCACCATATGTCTATCAGGATGTCGCCATTTAGAGCATTGAATGGATACGATGCACCCACTTTTGTGGAGACTGTATTTGGGGATAACAGGGTTCCGGAGCCAAAGATTGGATGGAGGAGAGCTAAAGGATTCTGTGGCCAGTGAAGGAAAATTTACAGGCAACACAAAACCAACAAAGGATCTATGCAGACAGGCAGAGGGTAGAGCGCAATTTCGAGGTTGGGGACTTGGTTTTTTTGCGGTTACAACCATACTGACAATCCTCCTTGAAGAGGAGCAGAGCAGAGAAATTGAAGCTGGGATTTTATGGGCCATACAGAATCATTAGGAGGGTAGGCGAGGTGGCTTACGAGCTAGAGATACCAAAGGGTAGAAAGATTCATAACGTCTTTCACATTTCTTGCCTTAAAAAGGTAGCGGGACAACAGATCAACACTTCAGAGGAGTTGCCACCCTTAGATGAGGAGGGCCAGTTGGAGTTAGTACCATAGGAGGTGCTCGAGCAGAGAGAGCACAGGTTGAGGAACAAGGTCATTAGGGAGTGCTTGGTTAGATCGAGGGGACTTCCAATGGAGGATGCCACATGGGAGGGGGACCATAATTTGCAACACTCAGGATTGATGTTGCTTGAGGACAAGCAATCTTGGGAAGGGAGGACTGAAAATGGTACCTCGAAAAATTTGCCCAAAACAAGAAGTTGTACCTTACTTTTTGTACAACTGAACTCCTTCAGAAAACTCTACAAATGCTGCCTCGAAAATGTGATGTCATGTTCCCAAGAGTACGTCAGCAGGGACTGACTTAGTAGTCTATTTGTTCCCGTAGACTATAGTCAAGCACAAACAGGGAACGGGAGGAGAAATAAGGGAGAATTGATGGATAAATGATGAATTAAGAAAAAAACATAGGAAATGTCACTTAAGCCTAAGTGAACAGAGAAATAGAACGAAAGGGTGTTAATGGGGGACTTAATTAATTAATTACTCACCTTAGGAGGAAAAGCACCTAGCTTAAGTGAGATAAATGGTGAATCAGATCGGGAAGAGTATAAAGGGAGGAATTCGACCTTATTCCTCATTATGTTAAGTTATGATTTGATGTTGAGAGAGTTCCCAGAGGAGGAGGAGATTTGACTTCTACTGTTTCGTGGATTTATGGAGGAAACCACCACCATTGATCGATTTCGGTGTTGAGAGACACACCCTAGCCCATCAAAGATACCATACATGTATTTCACCGTGCGATTCAAGAGTATCCAGTTTGCAGTGTTGCACAACTCAGCCATTGAGGCGCAAGGTCAGAGAGAGGGATTGTGTAGCTGCATGAGGTCAGATTTTGTATTGCAGATCCCTTCAGACCCAGTTTAGATCCAACCAGGGTGCATAGATTGAGTCACCTGCCATCATATTCTGATGGTGGAATCCTTTAGGTCGCAACAACCAACCATATAGGGCATAGCTCTTGAGGAAGGACAGTTGGGGTTATAGACGCAGTTTCAGATCAGATTCGAGGAAACCCCTCTGACCTAGTTCAACATTAGCCAGGGGAAACATTTTGAGACATATAGCAGTCGATTCCATTAGTGGAGTCATTTGGCCACACTCAGAGAGCCCAGGAGGTGTGTAGACCCCCAGGGGGTGATATCTGGAGCCTCGGAGGACCGATCTTTTGTCCGAAAGTCACCAGGATCAGTCTAGAGGCCAGGGCGCTTTTGTTGAGACAATTTCCATCTCCTTCCGATGGTTATATCCTTCCAGACAAGTTTTCCAGTTTGTAGCGGTTACCATGCTTCTCTGAAACTGTCGATTTTTCCGATCTATCCATGCATGCATCGGATCTGCCTTCATCTCCTGATCACATGTATTTTATGTTATTTGTTTGTATTCTAGTGATGATCCACGAGATCTAACTAAGGACTATTTTCTATATTTCCAGTATATCATTGTATTTCCCTTCTTAAATATCATAATACATATTATTGGGCGGTTGTTGTTCCTTATTTCCGCATGCATCATATATATAATGTTTAAACCATAATGTAAACCATGCACATGCGACAAACACAAAACATCTCAAGCACATAACTAAAACGCATCCAAAAACCCCTAGAGTATCAGATCTGAAGATAAAACGTATCAAGAAAACCCTAGAGTATCATATATGAAGATAAAACGCATCCAGAAAACCCCAGAGTATCAGATATGTGAGATATAACACTAGATCAGAAGTAGATATCCATATCAGCTGGATCAGGGATATTTTAGAAAACCGTGCCTTATCTTGCCTTCATTTTCGTGCCAAATTTTGTTGTTGTACGACCTATATGGATCCGTACAGTACGGCCTATACCAACAAATAAAACAAAAACACTCAAAATAAAATATTCCTCATTGGGATTTGTGCCCAATCTCTCTTGGGAAATGTGCCAACTTGCTGCTCACTTTCCTCTCCAAACTCTCCTCGAAAATCTCTCTCACACTCTTCTTCACTTGTGTCTTGCACACTACCCAATGCATTCTTTTACAATTTATGAAGATGACATTTTGCCTCCCAAGTGTCTTTTCACCTTCCCCAACCCTAAATCCAAAGGCGAAGATCTAATCTTGCCTTTACAAGATCAAGGGCCATGATTCATTCCCTCCAAATTAAATCAGTTAAAATATTAAAGTATATTTCACTTTATTACATAAGTGCACTTTATGAAATAAAGTCACTATAATATTAGAAGGTACACTTCATTAAAAAGTCACTTTAATAAAATAACCACTTTATTACAACTTTATAAAAAAACCATTACAAATTTAAGTGCCTAGTAGTGTCAACATAAGGTTACATCCACATACAAGACAAAACATGCGGAGTAAATCCCGAGCTAAAAAGCTAACACTATGTCTTAGCGAGGGAAGTACTCATTGCCATCACTATCATCTGGATCCATCACACTGTGCTCAGTAGGATCTCCCTCTGAACTTGGAGATATCCTTAACTCTAGGACATAACTCGAACTAGAAGATCTTCTCTTGACAACTACCCAAAACCCTGAGCTCCTTGGACTATCCACTCCACCCTGAGCATCGGTTCGATCACACTGGTTGAGCCTCCTGCCAGTGATCAAAAGAGACTCCCTCTCTTGTCTCGGAATGCAAGATTGAAGCCTTGGTACCACCACAATCTCAGGAGCCTCCTCATGCTCCTCATCCGACGTTGAATCATACAATGAAGGTTGTCCTCGCCATATATACAACCTGTCCACCCGATCACCAATCAGTTGTGGTTCCATCGAGTCCGCTCCCTCTCTGCAGATAAAGACATGTTCCCTCTTGAAGAATGTACAATATCCTACATCCTCCAAGGCTGATACCGAGAGCAAGTTAACCCTCAACCCTGGAACAAAGAGAACTCCATCAAGCTCTAAGAATCCTCCATACTCGAGTTAGAATCTAACGTTTCCAACTCCACGTACATCTCACACCATACCACCTTCATTCTCCACCAGTGGGTCAGGACCTGTCTCTGTGATAAGAAAAAATATTCACCAGATTCCCGTCATGTGGCAAGAGGCTCCACTATCCACAATCCATCTAAAATCACCCCCAAATCCTCCACTACCGACACTGGATACTAGAGTGACCAAAGAAAATTTCCTATCATACTTGGAAGCAAATTCCTCCATGGTTGTTGTAGCAGTTGTCTCAGGCCCCTCCAATTCCTTATTCTTCTTCTTCCTCTCAAGACAATGAGAAGCAAGGTGCCCCAACTGGTTACAACAGTAACATATGACTTTACTCAAGTCCCTCTCGGAACTTACTTTATCCTTCTCTTTGCAGCAAGAGCAACATTCTCATTAGCTCCATATGTCTTATGTCCACTGATCTGAGATCCTTCCTGAATCTCCTCATGAGCGAAATCGTCCCACAGTTTGCTCCAATATGGAATATGCTCATGACCCACCACACACTTTACGAAGACTTCCCATTCCTTAGTGAAGCCTTTCAAGGCTATCCTCACAAACTTTGAATCCGATATGATCTCTCCAACTGCATCCAACTCATCTTTCACTTGAGCTACCCGGGTAAGATAATAAGAAACACTCTCCTCCTTACCCATCTTGGTATCATACAACTTAGCTTTCAAGGCCATCTTCTAGTTTTCATTCTTTGCCTCAAATAAGTTCTTAAGTGCATCCCACATCTCTTTGGTTGTCTTCTTCTCAGCCAAGTGTGGGATAAGGTGATCGTTCATCCTATCCAGAATAATCCTCTGAGCTTTGGCCTTCTTTACTTCATGCAAATCCAAAGCAATAGGATCTTCTATGGGAGCCACAACAACATAACTGACATAGTTCCAAATCTTGTTCTCCTTGAGAACAACTAACATCCAGACTGTAACACCCTGTTTCCCCCAGATTGTAAATATAACTGAACTGGCCAAGGACTATGGCAAAACTCATAAGTATGAATATGTGTTGTAAATGGACCTGCAGGAAGAGGTCAATGAATGTAAATGATAGTTTGAATTTATT
>ML781370.1:680645-718858 GCA_009831015.1 Picea engelmannii | reverse complement strand
GACGAGAAGCTGTCGTATGGTCATATAGGAACCGGTCGTGTGGATCAAAGGCTTAGCCAAGTGGGGCTGAGGCAACCAAGGAGTGAATCAGAGATCGAAGATCGGTGATTGAAGTTGCCAAGACATCGTGGGTGTCAAAACCCTGATGGAAGGAACCCCGAATCCCGATATAGAACCAGGGATTGGCATTTCGCTAATGCAGGTTTGTGGAGATTTCTCATGTATGGGAGATTAACCCAAATTTTTTCTTTATTATGATAGTGGGTGTGTTACACAGACCTTCCACTGCAAATAGTTGGAAATTCCGTCCAACGGATCCTCAAATCTAATGCATGCAACCATATTCCCTGTCACAGCTCAAGGAAAAAAATCACAAATTCCCCCCCTTCAAACTTGCCCAAAAATATCACTGCTCACTGTCACTCAGAGCCCAAGCTCTGATACCATGTAGAAATTTAAATAAAAAAATCAACAAGCTAATAATTTTGTCATACACTTAGCAACCTAGAGATAATTGTCATCAATGAACTCTGATATGTATAAATTCACATTCATAAATTACCATATGGAGAAATACACATTGCTAAGCAATTTAATAGCAGAATAAACCCAATGAACAACATTCATTCAACCATGAATAACTCGGAAATTTAGGAAAATGTGGGGAAACCCAAAGAGAGAGAGAGATTCTATTAGCTTCAGGAAAGATTTATCAACAACTACAATACAATTTCCATCCAAGAGAGACAACTTACAACACAAAATTGTCCCACCACAAAACTGCCTTGAAAACCATGCCATAGTCCGTACAGCTATACAGATTTGTTGAAATTGGCACCTCAAAAAATGTGCCCAAAACAGGCAGTTGTAGCTTGCCTTCTGTATGGTCGGCCTCCTTCAGAAAACTCTGCAAATGTTGCCTCGAAAATCATTCCTTCTCTTGGCTCGATTTCCAGGCCAAAGTTTGTTATTGTATGACATGTACGGATCCGTACAGTACAACCTGTCCCAACAAATAAAACAACAACACTCAAAACAAAAAATGCCTCATTGGGATTTGTGCCCAATCTCTCTTGGGAAATGTGTCAACTTGCTTCTCACTTTCCTCTCCAAACTCTCCTCAGAAATCTCTCTCACACTCTTCTTCACTTGTGTCTTGCACACTACCCAATGCATTCTTTTATAATTTCTGAAGATGACCTCTTACCTCCCAAGTGTCTTTTCACCTTCCCCAACCCTAAATCCAAAGGCCAAGATATAATCTTGTCTTTACAAGATCAAGGGCCATGATTCATTCCCTCCAAAATAAATCAGTTAAAATATTAAAGTAGATTTCACTTTATTACATAAGTGCACTTTATGAAATAAAGTCACTTTAATATTAGAAGGCACACTTCATTAAAAAGTCACTTTAATAAAAGAATCACTTTATTACAACTTTATAAAAAAACCATTACAAAGTTAAGTGCCTAGTAGTGTCAACATAATGTTACATCCGCATACAAGACAAAACATGCAGAGTACCTCTCGAGCTAAAAAGCTAACAATCAAGCCTATCTATGACTAGAAATTGCTTAGTTCACATGCCATCAAGCTATCTATGACTTGTAACCACCTAATTCACATGTCATGAAACCTATCTCCAATTCTCTTCTAAAATACTATAAGAAGATGCCAAATCAAGGAGATAGGGGAGAAAGAGTTTGAGAGTGGTTATGCTGGTGAAATAGAGGGAGGAGCTCAAGAGGCCAAGGAGGAGCATCGGGAACCTGGAACTAGGAGGAATGCATCAAGACTCAAGGTAAATAAACATTGATGTATTTTTCCATTTGATTTATAATATAGATCTATGTGTTTTCCCCTCTACAAATCTGTTGCATTCAATTATATGTGGTAGATCTGATTTGTCCTTGAGTAGATCAGATTATATCTTATTTGGTTTGTGATTTCCTAAGACTTGTGGGAGTTGTAGAATTGTCATTTTTTTGTTGCTTGTGTGCAGGAAGAGGATCACATGAGATGGAGCTAAGATCTTGAGAGTTGCATCAGTCGAACATGCAAGGACAACCTTTGATAAAGATGTATGTCATTCTCTATCTCTTAGTGTAAAAGAAACTATTATACTTAGATATAGGGAAACCCCATAGACATCTATACATGTTGTTTGTCTTGGATCAAGGGCAGATCCATTGGAGATCTAGATTATTCGTAGGCTCGATTTATCCACAACAGAATTGGCGACTCCACTAGGGAGAGCCTTTGCTTTCTTCCTTGTCTCTCTTAAGGAGTTTTTCCTTTAAAAGAGGGTCACGACTTTTAGATAAAATTATGTAACTTTCTGTGCAAAATATGAAGGAAATAAGTGTATGTATGGATTTGTTTCAAAAATTTATCTAATTTAAAAATATAAAATCGTCCAAATCGGTGTCCGAAAAGCAAAATTATCGCTGATTTAAAATCAATGATTTTTCATATTTTCTATGACGGTCGTGTGAACTATTTGGCTAAATATTTTGATAGAGAATTCAGATGGCAACTATACCAAATCCATTATATAGAGGATTTATGGGGTTTTCTTTTGATATATTATAGCATATGTTTCTGTTAAATACAGAGTGTGCTACAACCCCTACAAATTTCTTCTCCCAAACTCTAGATCTCCATTGGATCTTTTTTCCAAGTTTTGGGTTTTTGATCCCATAGAGACATTGGAGTGTGCTTTGGTGGATGACTACCAATATCCTACAACCCTTGCTTGTTGTTTTCTGGTTTTTGGTTTGCAGATCTATTTTGTTGATTAGATTAAGAAGTTTTTTTCATTTCAATTGAAAAAACAAAAGTAAAAATTTGCATGCATACAAGCTTTTGAAGCATTAAAGACAAATTGCATTGTTGAAGTGTTTGGTTTAAGATCTTGTAAAAAGTTTGGATATGATTTGTTTTGCATGGTTGCTTGGTGTTTGAAAGGTTTCATTTTGAAGATTACAAAGGAAAAAATCTCTTCTCCCTCCCATAGTTTGAATTCATCGAATTGAACAAGTGCATTAGCATTTTTGCATTGCTATGGTTGAGTCAAGAGTAAGCATCATAAAAGTTTCATCCATTTTACCTTTGACATAACAACAATCATAAGAAAATAATTTGTAAATTAAAAATTATTAGAATCTTTTCTTTGTTAGAAAACCAACATTATATTAGTTTAGGTCGTTGGAATAGGATTGGAGAGTGAACTCTTCAAGGCCACCAAAATTAAACCTAGAAGTCATTAAAGAGTGTAAATCCCACGTTTGCAATAAGTGTCTTGGGAAGCTCCTCTAATGCATGAGTTAAGCACGACGTCGCATCGGGGAAAGTAGGGAGATTACCTCTTTCTGCTTGTTTTGGTGTTTGTAGTATTGATTCGATTACTACGTATACGAGGGTTTTGTTGGTGCCATGCCTCTATGTGAGATAACACCTTTGATGCTTTGGGCTCAATTACCCTACCCTTATGTGTGTTTGGACCTATGATTTTTCACCCAGTCATTGATTGTGAAGGGGTGAACTTAGTGACCTTTACTAGGTATCCTACAAAGGTGACTGTAGGTGGGATGTGCCTGTAGTACCTAGGGTAGACGTTCGTTCATAGTCTCAATTCCCCCAAAGGGTGCCCGCCTTAATAATGGGTGCTTACACTAGTCAGGGTTGTTTCACATCGTTCATCATAATTGCTCCTCATACCTTCACTAGCCAATCTTGTGGGGACTTCATCTCCCCTAGAGGGTTGGTTTTTGGAAGTCCATCTGAGCCATTGGTTTGCTTGTTGTTGTCCTAGATTTGGTAGGGGTGTGCTCTTTGATTCTGAGTCTATATCGGCCTTAGGTTGAATTGTGTTTGATTTTCACACATTATTTTCACCATGGATGAATCACAATGTCGGTCTCATTGATTATGAGGACTAGAGTGCATCATGGATATATAACCACCTCTCAAGTGACACGAAATAGGTGATCGTAAATTTGAAGACTCGCATCTTTGGCTTGAGGAGACTGGTTTGGTTGAAGTGGAAGTGGTCGAAGAAAGTCCTCCACCAAGTTTTAACCCTCCTTTGACTAATCTTGAAGCACCCATACTTATCCAGGCAAGGGAGATTTTTAGTGAACCTTTTTCTTTGTTTAGCGATCTTTACACCATCTCAGGCCTAAGTGTTTCATCCAGTTTGGTTGAGCCATCAAGCCCATCCATGAGTGGGATTGGGGGAATTCCAGTGATGTTCACTTTACCATCCTTAAGCTCCATTGGACCTTCACCATCTATGCCTTTTTCTACGAGTTCCTCCATCTAGGGGACATTGGTCATGTATTCTTTTCCATATGTTAGTCCACCTAGTTTTCCTACACCCATCCCATCCATTCCAATGCCCACATATGGATCTTCTTCCAGTGGGGGGTCAAGCCTTGGTTTAGGCATGCGAAGTGGAATTCCTTCTAGCTCCACCATTCCTATGAGCGGCTCGACATTGTCAGGTGTTGGTTTACCTTTTGGATGGAACATTCCTAGTGGTTTTGGGACTGACCCTAGTCAGTATGGGGGTAGAAATATGTCAGGAGGGTTTAATTTCCCATGGGTTAGTACACCTTTCCCGAATGGAAACTTCCCATAATGGGGAGGATATCCTTTCATCCATACTTCTGGTCCCGAGGGGTTCTTCCCAGGGACTAGTTGCGGAAACATATATTCTTTATGGTCTACACCTACCCCTAGAAGAAATCCCATTAATGGCATGTCTAGTCCTGGGAGAAACCATGCTCCTAGAAGTTCCGCCATCCTTAGGGGAACTCACCCTTCGGGAACACCTCATCTCTCCGACAACATAAATGTTGGGGGACCACAAGGTTCATCTGAGATGTCAGGAACTTCATCCTCCTCCTAGTATTCATTTGCTCATACGTCATTACCTTTCCTTGCAACGTTATACTTGCCTGATTTGTCATGTTTAACAAATGACCCTATTTCCAATAACCCTTAATGTTCGATCATGCCTGCTAAGTTATCATCAGACATGCCTAAGTTTGATGAAAAGTTGGGAGAAAACCCCTCCATGCACATCATGACATATCATTTGTGGTGCTCATCTAATTCATTGATGGATTATATTGTGAGGTTGTGTCTTTTCCAAAGATCCCTAACCGGAAGTGCCACCAAATGGTACATTGAGTTAGATGGCACTTCCTTTAAAATCTTTAACAACTTGGCAATGGCATTTCTAATGCATTACTAATTTCCCATACAGTGTGATATTGGAACATACCTCTTTGCGTCTCTGCGATAAGATACCTCCACTCACATTTATAATCATATACATGAGTGGAGATGAAGACATAATATTATCAAGACCCAGATTCCAGACAAACTCTGAATAGAATGGTTTACAAAGTCCCTCTTACCACCCATTTCCAAGGATGTAGCTATGGTCGAGGAAGATACCAAAGAGCAAGCCATTATGCGTTCCAAACACTTAGATTTGATTTAATCTAAGTTGGGTACTCTCTATGATATTATTATGAATGCTCCTAGGTCATCGAAAAACCCTAGAAAAACAAAGCTAGGACCCCATGATCATGGTGTGGTGGGTTCTATATCCCATGCCTTTGTGGGCCAGTTAACTGATTAAATAGGTCACATGTCCATTTGGTCACACTCCTTGGCAACTGATTCTAATGCTCAAACTACAATGATTCCCACTTAGACCTCCGAGGTGAATTCGGTGCAATCCACGCAGCTAAAGAATCCTCAAAAACCTAGAGGAAAGAATAAAAGGAACAAAAAGAAAAATTCCAACACTGAGTAAGGGACCACTCTCGCCCAAAACAATTAGGGGAGGGGGTGTAAAAGAGAAAAAGAAGATTCGATTCCCCTACACGATTTGTGGGGAGGACAACCCTACTCCTCAGTGTCCCATAAATGACGAGATCCATTGGTATTTGGATCAGCAAAGGGCCCCCCAACAAATCATTGTCCTAACTCATCCTTTCCCCCCTAAACCTCTACACATGGTTGGAAAAAATCTTGTCCCTCCATAAGGGGGCATGGAAGGTACCCCTCAACATGAGGGGTCTTCCTCGAATGCCATAATTTTCATGTGTGACCAGATGGTCAACTTGCATAATTGAGCCAAGAACTATGACAATTTTGAGACTGCTCCTGTTGTTCATGAATCAACATCTTCTTCCCAGCGCAATGGCCCTCTTCAAATTGAGAATCCATTCTTTCACACATCACTTCACCCCCCGACGGGAATTCTTCGATGAATGACACATAACCCGAATACACGAACCACCCATAACTATAGTATTATGGAAGACTTGGCCCAGACACCATGTGCCATGTCCACACTCAAAGTCCTCCAAAGATGCCCAGTGCAACGAAAATCCTTTTTATCTGCAATAAGTGGGGTTGATCCCTCAAAGTCGAGTTTGATAACCTTTGATTCTGATTAGGTTCATCATAGGTTCTCCCATAAAATCGCTTTCCAAACCAAAGTGACATCGATGGGGAAAAATATCTTTCGGATTGCAATTGATGAAGGAGCCTCAACATGCATTATGTCTATGTCATGTTGGAAGTCTCTCGACGCTCCAAATATCGACACCTCTACCACATTACTAAAATCATTCAATGGACACATGTTCCATCCCCATGGGATAACCACTTACTTTCCCATTGAGTTAGGTGGTAAGACTTTCTCTGTTGATGTGGAGGTTGTTGATCCACCTCTTTAGTAAAATTTGTTACTCGGGCGCACTTGGTTCTACGAGATGAGTAAAAATTTATCATTCATATTTTGGGTCTTATACTTCCCTCATAAAGGGAAAATAGTGACAATTGATCAACTTGTGTTTTGTACCCCAGATCTTGGATCCAATGCAAGGTGTAATGTACCCTTTTTCTGTGATACCCAATAGTCTTACATGAGTATTGATGCAAGGATGTTTAAAGACACTTTGCTCATGAGAACATTCCCTCTTCCCCCACCACCTCTTGTTGTGAACATTTATCCTATCAACATGATTTCTTCATTTACCAATGGATCCCTCGGGTCTTTCGATCCTTGGGTGGTACCTCATTCCGAGGATGTTGAATCTTATGGAGCTTCCATGCCATGCACAAAAATTGATATTGCCTCTCCGACGATCCCATCAGCATTTGTTGATACTTGTCAAAAACTCCATCCTCATATGGAGTGTGACCTCCCTACTTCACTTGAACGGGTTGTCGACTCTCCACGTTCACATGATTTCCTAGATCCTGAGTTGCCTCTCGATAAGGCCATCCTGGATGTCATGGATTCCATAGATAAGACCAAGGATGAAGTGGTGCATAGGTCATATCTTCTTGATTTAGAACCAATGCGAGTCAACACGACGAGTCTTGATCCAGGACTAGGGGAATTTGTTGGGGCATCCAATGAAATTCCTGGTTTTGACCCTCTTCCGCCTTGGTTATCTTTTTTAGAACTTGCCATGAAATTGTCTACTTACCCTTTTGTTGATGATTCACATTTCATATGTCCTTCACATCTTGATGGGCATCATCAAGGAGCCTCCATAGCTCACGACACTACTCACGATTTGTATCTTCGATTGTGAAAATTCGTTAATATGTGGCATGGCCTTGACATGGTAAGCCATATGATGAAAACATCAGCTCATGAGTTCATTGATATGAAAAATATCCTTAGCATGAGGCTAGCCATGGGCTCTACTTGGAATAAGCTATAAAATTCTTAGTGCCTTGTACATAGTTGTGTGGTGTGAGTGCTTTTGTTTTTCATATACCATATCCAAAAAATCCAAACATATTTTCTTTTTTGAGATTTTTCTATGCATTTTGACCCCGAAATCTAGTTTACATGTGTTGACGGGATTACGAGGAATATTTTGACAAATCTCGTGACTTCCACCGAACTTGAGGTGTGTGTTCTCTAAATTGGAATATAGGGATAGGTTTTTCCCTATGATACCAAATTGCATAATTAACCATCCATTTTGTTGTCACATGTGTTAGGTTTGATCACGTCAAGTTACAACATTAGCCACTCCATTTTTGCATGTTGTAACTTTTTCAATAGCGCCTACCCTCCATGGGCGCTTTAGTTAGCACCCAGATTACCATACGATGCCCATGCTACAATTTCCTGTATGCCCAGGAACCCTCTGGTAGTCCCGCCATGGCTTGATGTTGAGACTCATTTTCCTCTCTTCATATATATTCTGGCCATATCCCATGGGGGTTCCCAAAATTTTCAAGTTGCGTAATGGTTGCCTATGAATTTGTTTCCCACATCATTTATCTCGTTGTTGTGATATTGTTTTCCCAAATCTTGCTTACCAATATTGTAGTCATCTTTGACCATCCACCTCTTGCATTATTTGGCCTATGTTTTGCATCCATCTACCCATGGACAAAACAAATACTAAGAGTGGATCTCACTTGCCAGTACTGTTTGCATTCGTTTCACTTAGGTTGATTCCATGCACTTGGACCATAGGAGCATGTTGTTGAGCTACTCACTCTCTCCAAACGAGTACACTTTTATCTCTTTTCCAGACTCGTTAAAGGACACAAAAAAGACACATTTCGAGTAAACTTTTGTCTCTTTTTTGGACTAGTTAAAGGACACGAAAAAGACACATTATGAGTATATTTTTAACTATTTTTCAGGCTTGTTAAAACAAAATGAAAAAGACACTACCGAGCAAACTTTTATCTCTCTTTTACACTCATAAACCATGAAGGAGACATAAAAAAACCAAAAAAAAAAGAGTGGGGGTTTTTCACTGTTGGTCTATTCTCGAAATGGCAGTGTCAATCAAGTTGCCCTTGAACATGGCACATGTTTGAGTCATCATCTTAGAGTTTGGTTTTAGCTTGTGTAGGAGTTGTCCCAATAATATGAGTCATCAATACTCCTCTAGTTGATTACTCTTCCAGTCATCATGAAGATTTCTTCGATGCCTCCTACATTTTTTCACTATATTCATCCAAGTCTTGTGTCTCGTTGCCAAGTCACTATTGTGTCATGATATGTGTCAAAGGGAAGTTTAAGATTGATTCGTCCATCTTCTATTTTGTTGAATTTTTGTGTCAGTCATCCCTGTGTCAGTTTTGCTTGGTGATACTTGTTCTTCATATAATCTCTCGATGTATGTTTTGTGTTGATTGATGGGGATACATTCAGGCCCTCCTTCGAAAGATCTATTCCTATCAAATTCAACACATTATCTAGGAGAGGGGTCTAGAAACCAACTAGTACCTTGGAGCTTGTAGTCCTTAGTTTAAATCCTCCTTGCGATTGACAATGGGTTTTCATCATTGACTCGTGATCAATTGATTCTATGAGTGTTTGACATTATATGCTCTATTCACACTCGCTAGATTGTACTAGGTACCTTGGGGTCCATATTTCTCATCAATAGGTCCCCTTGTATATGTTAAAGGTATACATCAATGACCAGTAATCAGACGGTTTCTACCATGCTCGACATTAGCTCATTTATTTTCATGTTGTAGATTCATACCATCGAGGTTTGGGACAAAGACCTTGGGTTTGGGGCCACGTCATTATTTTAAAGCATCCCCTCCCAAGTTGCGATGGAGTATATCACTTGTATATAAGTACTTTGAACATTTCAGGGGCACTCTCATCAGTGCTCATTGTATTCCTTATGTATATGTTGTGACATATATCCACATTTTATTTTCTTGTGGCTATGATCTAGTTGATGACATGGATCCACCGTGTACGTTTTTCATGGCCATGGTCTTGCATTTCACTTCATGGATCCATAGTGTATCATGTTGGCGGCCATGATTTCTTTGTCTTCTGAGAATGGGTATGCATACCTCGGGGATGATATATATATATATCGACTTGATGTATGATTGTAGGTACTCACTAGTTCCTTGATCTTTGAGCTCCTTGCTTATGCCACTTGTCACCATGAATTTTCGTAATGTATTTCATCCATTAGTTCCTTTTATGACCTCATACATTATGGGGCATCTGATATGCTTGTATTTTCCACCATAGGTTTTCCAAACATGTTGTTAGATGTTATGAGGCTAGAATTACATAATTGAATAAAATTCTCATAATTATTTCACAAGGAAATAATTATTTTGTCACAATTTCATATTTATGAAATAAAAATTATTTCATAATTGAGAAAAAACTCACAATTGAAAAGAAAGCTCATAGTGAGATGGAAAGAGCTCATAATTGGGCATGGAACTTGAGAAAAAGTTCATAATAGGTTGGAAAAAGCTCATAATTAAGCATTAAACTTGTGCATGACTTATAACTACCTAGTTCACATGCCATCAAGCCTATCTATGACTAGTAATTGCTTAGTTAAAATGCCATTAAGTTATCCATGACTTGTAACCACCTAATTCACATGTTATGAAGCTTGTTATCCTTGTTTCCTAGGGATAACTAAGGAGATGATGTCTAGAGGCCCTCAATTTGCAGACATGGAGTACCGAGTGGCATATGGCTGATAGTGTCCACTTGCACAGATAGAGACCCCAACTCAACACCACAGATCTTAGCTTCATCATGAGGTATCCACCACATCAGCTTGCTTCCAGAAAACATTGGGTCTTTCTCCATGAGGTACAAGCTAGGTATTATGGTAAGTGCCATTTCAATATTTGAGGCATTTTAGTTTGTTGCATTTAAAACTAATTTTGATTATGTAACGTCTGCTTGGAAGTTTTGCTCTTTGCCCTATTTCACCTTGGTGGTTGACATTGTGCCTAGTAAGTGGTCATCCTTAGGGATGGGATTTCTACTAGGAGGCCCCCTTGATAGTTCATCGTGCCATTCCCTATCATACTTTCCACTTTCCACACTTCGTCCCCTCGTCTCCTCATCTCTTGATATTTTCAGGTGTATTGACCCTAGAAGGGATTGCCCCTCATTTCATGGGAAGAAGGGGTTGAAGGCCCAGAGACTTGTAGATGGAAAAAGATAAAATCCAATCATATACCTTCTAGGTGCTTGCCCAAGGATCCCGAGGACAATGAAATGTCTCTCATAAAAAATGGATGGGACCTATAAAAAATAACAAATACAAAATGCCAACCAAGGTAAAGCATGCGTGGGCAATGTTTTTGATGCTTAGGTAGAAGTCCCACACATTGTATTTAACTTGGGGAAGCATAATGTGACCAGGGTAGAGTCAAGGTGGGAATTTGTTTTCATGCTTAGGTAGAAGCCCCACCTTGTCTTCAACTTGGAAACATCTTAAAAGAACAAAAGAAAATAAATGGGCTTGGAAAAAGGTTGCATTGAAAACAAAGGTGCAACACACCCTCTACAAAGGAACCCATAAATAAGACACTACGATCCCTTGTATGAAATGAATCATGTGCCCAAAATTCTTTCCCCCATCCATGTCACCTTCTCCACATGACCTAGAGAAGGGCCCACTTGGGAAAAACTCCTAAAATTGAGGTATGAATCGCCCAATAGGTCGCTTTATCAACCCTCCCATACCTAAACTTGGCAACTTGCATAGGGTCCTTGAACACTTATTTAGTTTGATGAGTTGGGTTTTGATGCACATGCTTAGGTGGCTCTTTTATTGATTTGATTTACTTATCATGATGCATTTGACTTGATATCCTTGGAGGGCATATTCATTGTCTTTACAGGACCTAGTTGGTGGTAGTTTTGGAAGAACAAGCCTAGCTTGGGCTTTCTTGGGGCATGAAGCGCACAGGATGGATGCCATGACCCACACAATTAGATTATGATGACAACCTTTAGAGGCTCGAGAGGCACCTTGGAAGACCTCACCTAGCCCCTACTAGCCCAACGTTTTTCTTCTTGAGGCCAAAACGTCACACTTGGAAGGCTTGACGTCACCCTAGGGCTAGGGTTTGGTGGTGGAGATGGAAACTTAGAATTTTTTAGGAAGAAGACCCTTTACATGATGGAGATGAGCCTAGCACATGAGGGAGGAGCCTTTGGAAGCCCAACGATTCACCTTCTACCTCAACATCCACCCAAAAATCTCAATACGTCATCCTAGAAAGGGATGACGTCATACTAGGGTTTCTTATGTGCATTTTTAAAAGTTAAATTTGAATTTATGATGTAAAGGGGAAAAATAAGGGTTGTTGACCCTTTGTTTTGTGGTTTACCCTAAAGTTAAATGGACAAACACTTTTAAGAGGATTTGTATAAATAAGAATCATTTCATTTCATTTTTAAGATAACATTCTCACTTGGAGAAAGGCTCATTGGCTAAAACTTGTGCCCTATTTGGGAAATTTTATCTATCTCTCTTGCTACTATATCTTGTGATGATTTGTCTTGGCTATTGGATGAAGAAGTAAGGAACTATCTTTCTTGGAGGCTATTTCTTGCTTTTATGGTGGATTTTTCTTGGTTAAAAGGAGTTTATCTTATTAATGCTTGGACTAGGTAAGGAATATCTCTTGTTATTGCTTCTTTTCTTGGTTACAAGGTTAATTTGTTAATATTTTGGGAAGTATAAGTGCATACAACCCCACTAAACCCATCATATTTGTCTTGGAATAATTTGTTGCACAAAGGAATACTAGGAGAAGTAAAATGGTTTACACCCTCCTAGGTTTTTCCTATCTAGTCTTGCTTGCCTTAGGGAGTAAAAGGGCATACACCCCCAAGGAAGTAGAATAACTAGATATTTCATTTAAAATACTCCATAACCCAATAGTTAAAGGCACTAGTCTCTTTCATTGGAGAAATAAAATCATTGCATTGGGATACGTGGAATCACAAGATATTGAAATTGTTTAAATTGGAATCTTTTCTATATGCTTAAAGCTAGCTAAGGCCACTAGGGAGTCTTGTTTCTCCAAGGATTTATTTATGTTGTAACAATTTTATGCTACATGCATTATGTCTCTAGCAAAACACTTCACAACTTTCAATTTTACTCATTTTCTAACCGTCATAATTTGCTAGAAAGCTACCACATTAATCTACTAGTTGTCGCCTTTATTTTGGGTAGTTTACTTGCAAGTTTCGGTGGTTGGAATTTTATGTTGTAGTAATTGTTTGCTACAACAATAAGGCTGCAATAATATATCTTCATACTTGTACCTAACAACCTTTAATTGCTGCTAAAGTCTTGTGCTATCATACTTGAGTTACACTAGTAATTGCTAGCTAGTCTTTGCATGTTTTCTTGGACTTTTAGTGACTTGTTTAGCAACTATTCTTATCATTTAATTGTTGGTTTATATCATTATATACTGATTCTAATTGGGAAAAAAATCTTCACTTGCTTTTCCTTTAGATTATTGGACTCGTGTCTTGTGTTTTCTTGTGTCTCGGGCAGGTACAACATTCCTCCACAAGTACTCAAGCACTTGGAAACCATTGACCATCTCCGAGACTCGTTCCCAAGCCATCCTTCACTTAGTAGTTTTACCTATAAGGGATTCACTTCAATAATCTCACTTTCCACTTCATTTCCCACTAGGGTCACCTGGGATTTCCCCCTTGTGTTGGATTTATCCTTCACTAAAGTGAGGGGAGGGTTTATCTAAAATGACAGTGAGTAGACTCTCTCGTAGTTATTTCCATCTCATGGATTGGTTCAGGATTTTCCCAACCTACATTTTGTGCGATAACAAAGCCTATCTCCAATCTCTTCTTAAATTCTGTAAGAAGAGGCCAAATGAAGGAGATAGAGGAGAAAAAGTTTGAGAGTGGTTTTGCTAGAAAAATAGAGGGAGTAGCTCAAGAGGCCAAGGAAGAGCACCGAGAACCTGGAACTAGGAGAAATGCATCAAGACTCAAGGTAAGGAAACATTGATGTATTTTTCGATTTGATTTAAAAATATATATATGTGTTTTCCCCTCTACAAATCTGTTGCATTCAGTTATATGTGGTAGAATTGATTTGTCCTTGAGTAGATTTCATTAGATCTGATTTGGTTTGTGATTTCCTAACACCTGTAGGATTTGTATAATTGGTATTTATTTGTTTCTTGTGTGCAGGAAGACGATGGCATGAGTTGGAGCTAAGATTTCAAGAGATACATCAACCAAACATGCGAGGACAAACTTCGATAAATAGGCATGCCATTCTCCTTCGCTTAGTGTAAAAGGAACCATTCTAATTAGATATGGGGAAACCTCATAGACATATATACATGTTTTATGTCTTGGATCAAGGGAAGGTCCAATCCAAGGGAGATATGGCTTATTCATAGGCTATATTTATCCACAACAAAGTCAAATATTTATACAAGAAGAATACCAAGTCCCTCAATGGATTGTCTAGCCAAGCCTACGGAACCCCTTTCATCCAATCTGAATTCTTCCTTGATTGATTCAGGAACGAAGTCCAACATTTTCCCTTTAGTCATTTACTCTTAAACCATTTTTCACCATTTATTTCCAATCCTGTAATTAATTCCAACGACTCCTCTGAGACTGAAATTGTAATTTCTTCTACTCTAGAAAATTCTCCAATGAATGTATCGGCAAATTCCCTAGTCACCTAGTTATTATGTCACTGAAACCGTTCGAACAACTGCAACAAACCCACTCTATGGAGGACAATTTTGCATGCAGGGTAATTTTCCAGTAGTGTTATTCCTTGTGGTTCATATCATACCACACTTGTAACCACCATTGCTTCTTTACTATGCTCAGTCAAGAAATTGGGTAGCAGTTCGAAACTCTTTGTAGGAATGGGGACTGAAACAAAGGGATTTGGTTACCATTTTAGTGATATGGATTTCAAATTTGAGGCGAATAAATCCCATTGACTCATGACAAAATCAACAGTCATCACAACTATGGGTTGTCTAAAAAAATGATTTAAATTTTGTATGAGGGTTCATTAGATGATTATGGGGAAAGGTTATGGTGAATGAGTCATGTTAATTATGAACATAGGTGGATATAGGTTCGAAGTTGTTAATCACAAAATCAATATAAGTGGATACATGATTTATATTTAACCTTTATAAAGATAATGGTATGGTAGATGGTTAGGGTATGGTGGATGAAAGCTTATGGACTAGTAAATCATAAGGTAATTGGATGAGGTAAGAAAATTAATCATTTTAATGAATAATTATGAAATGAATATTAAGATGAGTTAAAAAATGAATGGCATTTTAACATAGATAAGTTGTCTTTTTGAAATTTCCTTAATTTTGATAAATAAACATATTGAAAAGACCATTTACCTCATATACCAAACCTCTTTGTTGAACTTTGAAGCTGACACTTGAAGTTTTTTTCCTTGGAGAAAGTACAAATGATGAATTTGTAACATGATTTATCTTGAATTTTGTGATCACTGCTAAATCAGTCTCCTTCTCTGAAATAAATTTTCATTACTAGAATTTTTCCTTTGATTGCAAGGAAGTATATGTTTATAAATGAAGGCTTTGATGTTGTTTGTACATTTAAAACTTGCTACTGACATTAATCACTGGTAAATATGATTAAATTTATTTAATAACTGACTTCTTGAATAAATTACAGGAAATCTGCATAAGTTTTGAAATACATGTAATTATCACAAATTAAACACTCTATTTATTGTGAACTCTAATAGTCAGATTCCTAGTTTTCAAGCAGAGCTCATGTTCAATTGCACTATGGGATTGGCTTTCACAACTAAACCTTATTTTTCTCTTTAATTTATTGTATTTTATTCTATTTTCAAATTTAATAGGAAAAGTAAATTCATGATGGAACATGAGTAAGAGTGTTACCCCTATGACTCACAACCTCCATCTCGGCTTGCTGAATTAAAATGGAAACAAACTCATCTCGAGACATTGGCTTATGATAGAATTTTAATCTATGGCCATTGGCCATAAAAAACTCTTGAAGCATAAACTGTTTTTATTCTTATATAGCCATTGTCAAATATCATGTAAACTTCAATGTGACTGAGCCAGTGAGTGGAGAACTTACCTTTGAAAATTTTAAACCTTGAGTAAAAAATTAAGGCCCAATCACCGACTTTGAACTAATTCTTCTTTATAAACCCGTCATGCCATTTTGTCAGTTGCTATTGTACATGAGTTGTCTTCTGCAAAGCATCTTGGCATATCTCATCTAGCTCATTTAATTGTAAAATCCTTTGTTGTTGATCTTATAACATATTTAATCATAATTCTGTTGCAATTTTGAAAGTCTTTATATAAAATTCAATGGGGAGAAGTACCTGCTTCCCACATACCATTTCATATGGGGTGAAACTGATAGCATTTTTCCATGTAGTTATGTATTCCCACAAGGCCTCTGGAATTTTTTTTTCCCAACCTGTCCAATGGAGTTGAAATGTCTTTGTCAGAACCCCTTCCAAAACCTTGTTTGTAGATTCCACTTGGCCATTGGCTTGTGGATGATATGGAGTAGACTTCCAGTGCTTAATTTTGTATTGATGCACAATTGGATGAACTAGGTTGGGTGTAAACTGTGCCCCTTGATCAGTAACAATTTCTTTGGGCACCCCAAAATAAACAAAAGTATCTTCAAACAATAAATCTACTATTGATTGTTCAATGACAAATGGTAGATCTTTGGCTTCTTCCCATTTCGTAACATAATCAGTCCACACTAAAATATAACTCTTTATCCTTGATGAATGATAGATGGGCCCTACAAATTCTAAGGTCCATTTCTCAAATGGTTCTACAAGGACTTGTGGCTGAAGAGGCATCTCATTGACTGCAATTGGATGACCCATCCTCTGGACACTGTCACAACTCCTAATGTACTTTTTGTCATCTTTGAAGAGAGTGGGCCAATAGTACCCTAGTTGAAGGATTTTGTAGGCTATCCTCTTGTCTAATAAGTGTCCACTGCATGGCTCATCATGGCACGCATTTAGGATATCAAACATTTCATCCTCTCTCACACATACATGGATAATAAAATATGCTCCAATGTAGAAAAGATCTCCTCAAATACAAGAGTATTTGACACTTTGCTTGATAACCCTTTATTTATCCTTCGATGAAAAATGCAATGGAATTTTTCCTGTGGACAAATAATTGGCAATGTCAACAAATCATTTAGATTTAACATAAATTGCAAAAATATTTTCATTAGGAAAAATGTCTACTACAGGAATGGTCTCACTGGGACTGTTGATATGTGAAAGGAAATCTGCTACCAAATTTGCTCTTCATGGTCTGCTTAAAACTGTGATATTAAATTCTTGTAATAATAGGAGTCATCTGGTGATTTTTCCATTCGTTATTGGCTTACTCATTAGATACCTAATGGAAGAATGGTCAGTGTGGACAAAAACTTCATATCCTATGATATACTATCAAAATTTATTAATTGCTTAAATAACTACGAAAAATTCTTTCTCTATAGCAATATAGTTGAGTTCAGCAAGAGTTAGGTTTTTACTGACAAAATAAATAACATATGTTTGTTGATTTTCCTTATTTCCCAAAACCACTCCTATTGTTGAAACATATGCATCTGTAGATATGTGAAAAGGTAAGGTCCAATCTGATCCTCTCAACACTGGAGTCATGGAATTTTTTTCTTTAAGTGCATCAAAAGCAACCTAGCAGTTAGTAACCCAATAAAATTCAATGTCCTTTGCAAGCGATTTAAATAAAGGTGAGACAATTTTTTTTAAATTTCTTATAAACCACATATAATACCCCACATTTCCTAAGAAGCTTCCTCACATCCTTTTGAGTGGATGGAGTTGGTAAGTTGAGAATCACTATGATCTTAGCTATATCAACCTTAATACCTACAACAGATACATGTTGACCAAGAACAAATCCTTTAGTAAATATAAAAAATTATTTTTCATTACTTAAGGCAAGGTTTGTTTCTCGACATTTGTTTAATATTTTTTCTAGGTTATCTAAGGCTTCTCCAAAAGTATCCCCATAGACTGAACAATCATCCATTTAAACTTCTACACAACCATGGATTAAATTATCAAAGATAGATAAGAATGCCCTTTGAAATGTGGCAAGTGCATTACAAAGTCCAAAGGGTAATACCTTGTAGGCATAGGTTCCCCAGGGGAAAGTAAAGGTCATTTTATCTTGGTCTTCTGGATCTATTCTTATTTAATTGTAGCCATTGAAGCGATCGAGGAAATAAAAGTATTTCTTTATAGCCAATGTGTCTAGGACTTCATCTATGAAAGGTAGAGGGAAGTAGTCCTTCAAGGTGGTTTTATCGAGTTCTCTATAATCTACACATATTTGTCATTTTGCATTCTTCTTGGGGACAATCACCAAGGGTGAAACCCATTGGCTATCTAATATAGGGTAGATTAAATCTATGTTTAGTAATTTATGAAGTTCCCCTTTTGCAATGTTGTTTAAGGTAGTGTTCATTCTTCGTTGTGGTTGTCTGGCGGATTTAAAAATTTATTATATGTAAATGTGATGGGTGTAGGTATCTAGATGGATACCTTGCATGTCTATATAATCCCAGGAAAAAGCTTTGGAAAATTTCTGCAAAACTGAAATTAATTGCTTCTGTTGTAAATAATTTAAATCAGAATTAATATTTAGTCTTTTTGGGAGAAATTTCTATGATTTTATTACATGAATTTGATATAGAATTTACAGGAAATATAGTTTGAAATAAAATGTTAAAATGTCCACTGTACATGTTTCCTGAAAATTTTGCCCCAAAAGATAATCAACAAAAAATTGTTCAGAACTTGATGATGAAGCTTGTCCAAAATTTAGTGATGTAGATTTTCAAGCACTGTATTATGTATATGGTTCATGATTTATCGTCTGCCCCCCAAAATATGAAGGAGAATCAAGATTAGAAATGAAATGATTGGGTTGATTTTAATTTATATTTTCCTTAAGATTTAAAGCTTATGCAATGGTCAGAAGAGGCTGAATTATTTCTTCATCAGTTTCAGTTTCATCTAACCATTTCACGTGTTCTAATTCATTCACTGATTTGGTAGGGGGTACAATGTGATGTGTTTTTATTTCAGCACCATTTGTGATTGTCGTGTTTCCATAACTACAATTGATGAATGCATTGGTTATTTCCAAACAAGGTCTCCCCAAAATTAAAGGATGTCCACCCCAATTAGATTTGGGTTGTAGGATCATAAAATCTACTGGTTACTCCCAAGATTCAAGGGAAACAATGAAATCTTCAATTACTCCTTGAGGTTTAATATTTGATCTCTCTACTAGTTCTAAGACCATGGGGTTGGTTGAAGTTTGCCAATGTGTAAGTTTTGCATAGTCTCCATCGTCATGACATTTATTGTTGCACCTAAGTCAATGAGAGTGTTTGGAATAGAAAAGTTGTTGATGAAAATTGTTACTATGGATATCCTAGGATCAACATCCTCTTCTGAAATGACTTTAGTGGTCATCAAACTAGCTAATTTCTGAATTACTTGTATTGTTTGCATATCTTGTCTTTTTCTTCCATTATTTTAAATGCATAATTCCTTTATTGTTTTGGTGTAGATTTATATGTCTTTATGGCCTGCAGTAAAGGAATTTTAATGCAAATATTTTTCAATTCATTCAGAAAGTCAAATTTTGGTGAAATTTTTGGTTTTTCATGTTTTTCTATGATTAACCTTTCAGGGAAACGTGTTTTCCTAGAGGATTGAGGTTGTTCCTATAGGGAAATATATTCTCTTATTGGATTTCTATTTTTTCCAAGTTGATCAGAAGTTTCCTCCTTTTCTTCCTTAATTATAATGGGTGAATTTTTATTTACAACCTTCCCAGAACACATATTAATTTCTTGTAATGGTGCAGGAAATTCCTGTAACTGTGTAGAAATTTCCTGTAATTGTGTAGGAAATTCCTGTAATTGTGCATAGAATTCTTGCAATTGCACTAGAATTTCTTGTAATCACACAAGAGAAATATGATAAGTAGAAAAAGTGTTTACATCAACATTGTAAACAACTTTTTCCTTTTGATTGTTGGGGTTTGCCACTGGATGAGTAAGAATTTGTGTAGGTTTATGAGGTTGTTGATTGGACAAAAGTTGTAATAATCATGGGTAACTTAGTTGAGGTTTTGATGGAAGGGATGGAAATGGTTGTTGAATAGTTGTAGTATACTCTAGGAATGATCAGTATTGTTGTTGTTGTGGGAAAAATTGTTGTGACTAATATTGAGGCTAGTATTGGCTGACAATTGTAAGTGGTTCCTCTCCAAGTTTGTTGATAAGGTTGATTATGATTTTGTTGAGGAGACCATTGTTACCATGGCATGGGAGTATTCCAAGATATTTGTGTAGAATTTTGATTAGAAAATCTAGAAAATTGATGAGGAGGATGTTGAGGCATACCTGTTGGTTGTGGCTTCCAATACCACCTGGGCCCAATGTTCTAAAGTGCTTATGTTGCCTCACTCTCTCCTTTGTAAACTGCTTTGAGTCTGGGCAGCGAAGGACAATTTTTTGTCGCATGTTTTTTTGCACAAATTCCATAAATTTGAATGTTATTTAGTGGACACTCATTTTTAGGATGTTTCTTTCTGCAGTTGGGACAAAAAATGGCTATTCCCGTCGTTTCTTAGCATTAAAAGAATCAAATTGAGAACCAAGTGTGCCAAGAAGATTAGTTTTGAAATTTTATAATAAATTACCAATTTCAGCTCTACTAATACTCCCTATTGTTGATTTGGTGACTTTCGAAAGAGTACCCCTCTATCCTCTTCCAACCTTAGCTTTGCCTCTAGAATACTTCCTACACATCTCAGAAATTTGATCAAAAAGTAGATATGAAATATCCCCATATCCCATGAGGTTAAGAACATCAATATAATCATCCCCATATCCCATGAGGTTAAGAACATCAATATATCTTATCTGAGATTCTTCATTAGAATTTTTATTCTCCCAAAATATCCAAAATTATTTATTCCAACCCTTTGGTTTTTCTTTTGGGTCTTCTGGTTGTTCAACAATTTCTTCCATTTGTGTTTGCTTTGAGCTCCCTGCAACAATACATTTCCCTGTGTCCCTTTTATTACTTGTACTCAAGTTAGTAGTGGGGGATTTTGTGGATGATTTGATGGGTGGTTTTGTGGGGGGTTTAGTTTTTTCTGAAACAAGTGGAACTACTTCTTTTGTTGTTTTAACAAACCTACCTTGATTATCTCTAGGTCTAATTGATTTATTCATGCAAATCACACATGACTAGGACTTGTGAAGACTCACAAAAGTGAATGTACCAGTTCTTACCTCTCATCTTACCGTCTTCACTCCTCCTTGTCCTAAATGTGCAAAGAAACAAAATGCAAGAAAAAGTCCAAGAACCTTTTTTTTTTTTTTTTTTTTTGTCTTTATGTATGAGAACACTTACAATAATCATAAAACTTGAAAAAAGAAAAATTAGGAAACTTACACAAATAAAAAAAACTTGCAAACAACAGAAAACTTGTGATTTCCAAAACCAATTCCTAGATAGCTCCCCGATGTCGCTGCCAAAATGTCAGGTTATTTAGTTGTCTAAATTCTAAAGCATTTATTTATCAATCCATGGTAAGTATACTTGTGAGGTGTAAGCACTGTGTGTGCAGAACTAGATTTGTAGTCACTTATGATTCATGTAGAAAGGCAAGTCTAGTGAAAGCTAAGAAAGTAATTTCAGAGTTTAACCTACACCAAAGGTTATTCTCCAGACCAATGACTTAAGTGATATTCAATTGGTAGAAACACACGTACAAATTTATACACTATGTGCTTCTCTGTAAACATACTATGTTCGGTCATATAGGTTTGAAGTCAAATTATATACCTTAAATTATGAGTTAACAATATGATTTTAAACTAAATGACTCAATCCCAATGCAGTAAAGAAATGCCTTGTAAAAAGAACATACTAGGTTGTCACACACTTAGTTTAGTATTTCAAATATGGTTTTAATTCAATTGTAACTATGATAACTCATATTATGAAGTTTGTGCAATTACAAGAATTTGGTATCTTCAATAATAATACTATGAACAATTGCCAAGACCACATTGATAGAGAACCTTACTCATAAAAAGTGATTTCAATTGAAATTCATTCACTATGATAACCTATTGTAAACCTAACTGTTGAATTACATGAAATTACAAGAATTACCCATGATTACAGGAAATTACAAGAATTACCCGTGATTACAACAAGTTACAGGAAATTACAAGAATTACCGGTGAATACATGAAATGATAGGAATTTACCTTTGATTACAAGAAATTACATAAAAGAAAGGAAATTATAGAACAAACTAATTCTACTGAATATATTTAAAATAAAGACACAACACATACTAAGGGGCCATCCTATGATATGCTTTCAAGTAAACTCATAACACTAAGAAATCACTAACACCATGAATGGATCGTAAACTTCTTTGAATTCAACAATTGGTAAAAGCTAGAGGTTACAAGGAAATTAGGGAAAGGATGAGCTATGCGGTGAGCAAGTGCGTGCGACACCCTTTCAACGGACTAGTTTCAGCGGCTAGGGTTTATCCCTAGCCGCTCCCCCTATGCTTGTGTCCACCCTATGTGTGCGGGGCTCGATTGCAGGTCCTTCTTCAGCAATGGAGGCTTCGTCTCCCATTGACGCTCCTTGCCTTGGTTCCTCTCCTCCAAGATTCAGATCTAACCTGGCTGATCCATCTGGTGGGTCGTCGGGGAGTCTTTCCAGGGCAGCTTGTTCCATGACATTGTCAAGAGAAATTTAAATTGTTCGTCTTGTTTGGTGCATGAGGCTCCGACACCTACCATCTCTTTGAGGAAGGACACTATTTCCAAATTAGCTCGTCTCAGCTCCATGACACTCGTCTGTCATTTTAATGGCCTCTGTCCTCATCTTTTTTATCTTCACGATTGGATTTCGAGATCTTGGTTGCCAGATATGAAAGGTGATGTCTTCATTCACCCCTGTGCTCAAGGTTTTTTCATTTATGAGTTTGATCTTAAAGAAGATAGAGATTTGATCTTTAGCTCTGGTCCCTGGTTTTGGGGTAGCTCTAGTTTATGCATGAAGCCCTGGTCTCCTTCTTTTGATCCTTCAAAAGACTCTTTGTCTTCAGCCCATGTTTGGGTTAGGCTCCCAAACTTTCCCTTTCATATTTGGGGCTTATCTTCTCTTTGTTCCATTGGGAATGATTTAGGCAGGTTCCATTTAAGATGCGTTGAAATAGAAAAATACAACATCTGCACGTATGCTCGAATCTGTGTAGAAATGGATTTCAACAAAGGGTTTTCGGCCGAAATCAATTTGACGGGGGATAATTACTCGTGGACTCAAAATTTGGATTATGAAAAAATATCTTTATGGTGTCGATCTTGTTATTCCACAAGACATTTGGCAGCCCAATGTCCTAGGGGTCCTAAGAAATCTCAAAAACAACGAAAATCAACCTGGTAGGTTGGATCCCACATTGATCATCAACTTATATCCAAGGATGTTTCTTCAATTGATGACCCTCCCATGGTGGGGACCAAAGAGACTCAAGCTAGATATTTACCCTCCAATGGGGACTCTCCAGTTCTAAACCCTACTTTGGATGGCTCAAAATCTGAAATAGAGGATCTCAATGTCACAACAGAGATTACCAAGCATCCCTAAATGCAACAAGAAACACCTCAAAAGCTTGCAAAAAAAGAGGCTTTGGATTCTCCAGATTCGGGAAAAGTTAGGCAGGATCACCACAACTTTGTCCCTCTGGAAAGTTGGGTAGATGAGGCTATCGAAGTTGAAGCATTAGCAGTTCAAGCTAAGGTAGATGGGAGTCTGGTTTAGGAAAAGTAGGAAGTTTCACATGAAGACAATCCAGGAATCATATGCATCTCAAATGCCCCATTATCAACAAATGAAGACTGGAGGGAAGTCGGAAAGAAGAATAAAACACATGTACCCTCAAAGCCAATGATCACATGAAGTCAGGCTCACAAGTCAACTAAAAAAGGCGATCTCTTCCCCAACAAGATAATTTAGATGCAATGTCTTTTCATTCTTATTCTCAGAGTCTTTTTCCGAGTGTATTCAGTAAAGTTGTTCTATCTGAAGTTGTCTTCTGAGTATTTGAAACAATTATTTGTATCTTGTAGGAGTGGTTCAATTGAGGCCTTGGATTGACCCGATTTTTGAAAAACTTTGTAATCTCTCAGCAATTTTAACTGCACTATCTTTTTTGATAATTCAAATTTCCCAGTTTTTGTAAAAAAAAAAAAAGTTACAGGTTACAAGATAAGTCTCTGAGTAATTTTGATATCATCACTAACTTCTTACATTGTCTGGATTTGGTTTTATAGATTATTACATAGGCAAAGTCGAGTATTGTCAAAATAAAATTATGTTCAAAGATATGTGTAAAAATTACAATCAGATCTCGTATTGAGCATGAGGGATAGGATATCCATGATTTCTTGTGTTGTTTCCTCGATTCTCTGACTAGAAAATACATGGGGGCTTCACCTTGTTGATCAATATCTTATCACGTTCATTCATAAAATGGGTTTTTAAATCGTGAGAAATAGAGTCAATATATTGTAGGTATTGAGGGGTTTATAGGTATTGGAGGGTATACAAAGGGGTATCTAGTAAAAATAGGGGTATCTAGTAAAAATAGGGGTTTCTTTTATTGGAAAGATGTAATGTGAGAGGGGTTCATCAAAATGATTTTTGGAGGTATTTATCAATATCTAGTGAAATTAGGGGTATTATTTAATATTCCACGAACATGGGTGCTATGTCACAGGATCACTAAGTGAAGACCCTATGGGAAAATCGGTTCAATCTCCTTCATCTTTGAACCCTAGATTCTAGGAACAAAATCGTAGGTTTTCCAACTATATTCTACATATTTTTCTGATCTTGTCGTTGAGCTAGCCAAGCATTGACCATGAGGTGGCAAACTTCTTGAAGGTGGAAAAATGGACGTCTCACCACATTAATATATCCACGATCAGCTGCCAAGTCTCTAATTTGATCTTGGTGGAGTACAACCGTGCTAAGCTTGGACGCATTACATGAATCAATTCTTGTAATATATGCAATTCTAGTAACTTAGTGAATAAATTATTTTTAATAATGTTTATTAACCAAATTCAGGAGTTTTCATTCAAAAACAACGTGTTACCTTTATCATGTTTATTATGTGATTATTCTAGTGGAAATGGACAAAAAGGAGAGTTTGTGGTCAAGAATGAAGGTGAACGAGCTTGATTGGAATGGTTAAAGAGAGTCAAAATTGGTACCCAATAATAAGAGGCAACAAAGATATGGTCTTGTCAAGACCTATGAGTATGCTCCTGTAGCTTGAAGCATAGGAGGTAGGGCTCAAGGCCCAAACTTGTTCTCATCTAGATCCTTCTCCCAACACCCAAGACAAACTTACACTAGTTTCTAAGAATTCATTTGCAATCAAGGATAATCAAAATTCATCCATGTGGCTTCTAGAACTAACATATAGTCTATGCATAGAGATGTTTAGGGAGGAAGCTCCAGTCATCAAGGGTTCAAATGCTTTGCTAGGTATCAATGAACTAGTGGGAGATTAGAAATTAGTGGATAATCATAGGTTGCAAGTGGTAGTCAAGAAAATCAACAAAGGAAATGTGTTAAGAAGAGAGATGAGATAATATGAATGGTGATTGGTGAAGAATTTGTGATGGATCAAATAATCCCAATGAAGGAATTGGCTCTGGTGTAGATTTCTAGAGAGATTCATGAAGAAAAAATATTTGAGAGAATGAATTGGGAAGGTATGAGGAAACTCCCTAGATTATATACCTACATTTCATATTATATCACAAGGGTGAATGAATTTCATCTTGAGGAATAGTGGAGATGTCGAAAGGACAAGAAAGGGAAATTGGTATTGGGGCAATTCTTTGTTAGCCCTCAAATCATGGACACCTTGCTTTGACCCTAGAGTAGAAAAGTGTATAGTCCACCCCATGGGTTAAGCTAGTGTTACCACTATATTTTTGGAGTGAATACTTTTTGAAGAAATCCATTTGGGGGTATTTATAAGTTTCAAGAAGTATTTATGCAAGTCTTGTAGTGAAAACACTAGTTGAAATGGATTTAGGGCTAGATCTTTTAGACTGTACATAATTAGAGGTAGGAAATTGTTTTTTTTTCCCAAATATTGCATTACGAGGGTGTTCCCTTTTGGAAAACCCTGAAAGTGATTTTGGGAAAAATAAGAAAAATAAGGCTCTGACATCATGGAAAATAACCAAGCTTCATTCAAAGCCAAATGGATTTTGTAATATATATGGTGGAAAATGGTTGGTCCCAACTAAATTTTATGATGATGATGTGCAATTATTGGCATGATACATTCCCCCCTGTAGTAAAAAGTTGTTTCCTTCAAATTCCATTCAAACTTAGAGGTTAAACTAGCAAAAGTTTTAAAATGCAATGGGGAGATCAAGAAATTGCACCCAGGGGCCTCATCTCCAGTTCAAGCTATGAATGTCAAATTATCTCCCCCTTAACACCCTCTCTCCCATTAATTTAAGTTGTAGTCTAGATGTATTGAGATATGCTTGGGTGAATTTCATCACTGGGGAAAAAGGGGAACTCGATAAGGGTCCTCCAACACCCCAATGTACTAGTTACAAAACCTAAGGGAGCCAAAGACATTGCTAAGGACCTCTATACTCTTATTGAATATGCATCGGAGGAATAATGACCCAATATATAATAATAAGGATAGGTTGGAGGAAGACATGAATATAGAATCAAGAATAAAGGAGGGTAAGGGAAATGGCCAGGTTGCTTTACCCCTTCTTTGCCCCTTTAGGGATCTTCCCCACTCTACAAGGGACCCACTAAGTTTGGGCGAAGCATTGAATACAAGAAAATCCTAGAAATCTAATGCCTTCTCTAAGCCCAAATTGATCTTTGGATATCACCGAAGATCTACAAAATCCTAGGTAGAAGATTCTTACATATAGGAGATGGAAGGATCCTTTGGACAAGATGAGGGTTTTTCTATAGTTAACATCCCTCGAAGAAATTACAATTTGAATTTGGCATAGAAAAATGTAGCACAAAAAATAAAAATTGGTAAACAATTGTTGATTATGTTGGCCCTTAGAGCAGGGAAGACCCTAGGAAAGGATAGGTAATGTTATTCCTCTCAATCAATATAGGAAGGTTGGGATCCCCTAACAAAAGCCAGCCTTGGAGCATCTTTGGAAGATTCACAAGTTGAATATTGTATTGATTTGGGAAACTATAGTGGATGTTCAACATTACAAATGTATTCTCGCGTCTTTTTTTTAAATGACAATTTTTTGTAGATTTAATCAATAGATTAGGGGATATTATACAATGATGGAACCCTTCTCTCCATTTGATCAACCATTATGTGATCCTTGTAGGCATATGGACAGTTTTAAACTCTTTGGAATTTGGAAAAAATATCTCAATGTTCAACATGTATGGTCCCTACATTGACATAAAATAATTATGGTATATCTTATTTACTAGCGAATAAGGATTATCTTAAAGACATGTATAGTATTCTAGGAGGAGATTTAAATTTTTTTACTAGAAGAGTTTAAATATGAGGAGAGGCCACTAGAATGGACCCACTAGAAAACCATTTTCTCCATAATATTGAGGAATTAGGATTGTGTGATGTGGAGCCCACAAGTCTTGAGCCAACTTGGAGGAATCAATGGTCAAGCTGAGAAGGAATTTCGAAGAGACTGAACCGATTTTTGATATTTTAAAATTATTGGAAGGTTGAGATAGAATTAGAAGCTAGGTAGGACATGGGGAACTTTAATACCACTATCATACTATTTTCTAGGCGAAGAAGGATGAATATAATCCAATAAGACCTTTCAAATTCAACCCAATTTGGCTGGAAGATGAGGAATTTGTTAAAATTATAATGGGGGAAAAAACATATTTCAATCACTCTAGAGGAATAAAAAATTATAAATTTGAGGAGAACTTAAGAAGTGTGAAAAGACCCCAGATGGGGTGTCAAACTCCTAGCTATGACAAGACGTTGACAGCCCCAGCATGGTTCCACCTCGTACTTCGTGTACCTCCTAATATTAGTGGCACTCATGGTAGATATTACCCAAGTGGCTCATTCAGTGAGCTCCTTAAACTTGGAAGATACGATGAAGGTTTAGTTCACCAGTTATGAACAGGTCTATTCATGCAAGGATATTGTTGTAGTAATGAAGGTGTTTAATGCTCACCACAAAGGGAAGTCAAGGCTTTACACAGGTGCATTAATGGCCTTCTCATGCACTTCAGTCTTACTCATTGAGTTGTGGATTCTATTTTTAAATATTCCCTTGCTCTAGACTTGTTGCAACTCTCATCATTTGTTCCTTCCTCCCCTGAGTTCAATGCGTTAGATCCAATGTCGTGTGATCAAGGAAAATCAAAGCGAGGTAGTAGCTACACTCGCGAAGCCTCTAGTAGGCAACACCATCCATCTCCTTCTCCAAGCAGCTCAATTTCACAGCACCCCTCCATAAACTCACAACAGGAAAGAGTATTTCCCTCTAGGCCTTCCTAGTAAGAAGAAAGATGGAGCTTCGCCATAATTGAAGAAGAAATCCTAGGGACAAGAGAGGAACCCCCTGGGAGAATTCTGGTTGAGTAGATAATAAATAGAAACTCCTCCATGGATAATAGTGGAAATGATGTATAGGGAAGTGCTTCACAACTCAATGAGTGACCTCCATTTCTCTTGACAAATGACCAACTTCATCTCCTCTTTGATCTTCATAGAGACTCTGTTGAGATCAGCTTCCGACAAGAGCAGATGCTTGCAAAGATTGTAGACCTCCATAATCATCTCTTTGGTTCACAACGTTGCACCATTGTTTCGTTGTGTACTTCTCCAAGCCGGTGTCAAGATGAAAGTGATGTTCCCCAGAATTGAAGATCTCCAATATTTCTTTTACTTTTTTGGTACTAGTTTAGTCTTTATTTTCAACAATTTCAATCTAGTATTTGAAAATAAACTGTAAAATGTATGGACCAAACTTGGTTTTTGGCCTCATGGGAATCTTTATGATTACTCAGACATTGATGCCTTAGTTGTTTTCCCATGTTGGCATCTCAGGCATCAATTTTTAAAACTTGGACTCTTTAATTTTCAGTAAATAGAAGGACCTGCTTTTCTAGCTTAAAAAAAAAAAAGTGAAAAGAAACAATGGCATGGGTGAAAGAAAAGTATCAATCTTTTGAGAAAAAACTAGTGGAGATGGATGGAATGATCTCCTATATATATGGACTAAATGATAGAGTGGTTTTTACTATTGAAGAAAAGACTTAACTCAAGCTTTATGAGGATGGAAAAAGGAAACTTTCGGAGTGGGAATATTCCAAATGGATGATGAAATCTAGAGCCTTGCCACTGGAAAAAGAGGGTGAGAAAACTAAGTTATTCCAAGTTTATCCTAAGCAAAGGAAAAAAAATACCAATACCATATAGGAAATATAGATGGAAGATGGGAGGAAGGTCATAAGATTCAGGGAGATAACTAATTTTGGGGTTTCCCAATTCAAAATTTTGTAAAAGGAGCCAATAAAATAATAATAATAATAAGATGATGATGATGATTATTAATATAGTAGAGATAATAAACTTGGCCCTCACTTCCCTAGGCTTATATATGAAGAGGAAACTGAGATTCTAATGTCCAACCAAAAAAAACACTAATGTAGTAGAGATAATAAGCAATAACTTGGCCTCTCACTTCCCTAGGTTTATAGATGAAGAGACAAATGAGAATCTAATGTGAAAAAAAAATACTTATATTAGAGATAATAAACGCGGCCTCTCACTTCCCTTGGAAAATTTGAATCTAATGTATAAAATTTCCAAGACATAGTTAAAATTAGTGGTGGAGTCATTTCAAAAGGTTAAAAACCTAGGATTGGATGGATGGTGAATTGGTTTTTATCTGGTCTTCTATGATTTTATGGAGGAGGATATTGTCAAAGTGGTTAAAGAATATAGATTGTTAGGACATGCACCTGGAATCATGAAATTTGTCTTCATAGCTCTAATCCCAAAAAGGATGACCCCATATATTTTAGGGAATTCAGGCACATCTCTTTATGTAATTCCCTTTGTAAAATCATTTATAATTTCACTGCCACAATGTTGAAGGGAGTTTTCTCTGATACTATCTTAGAAGAGCATTTTGGTTTTTAAAGGAATAGACTAATTCATGATGATATAGGGTAGCTTATGAATGCCTACATTCAATTAAGACTAAGAAGACTCAAGTTATGGTGATCAAGATGGATCTATACAAATCCTATGATATGGTACGTTGGATGTATATCGGATTAATTCTCATTCATATAGAGTATAGTGTCTCCTTTGTCAACTATATAATGGGCTTTCTCAATTTACCATCCTTCTTTGTTTGATTGATGGGATGGACTGTATTTGTTTTAAATCATCTAGAGGTCTTCTCTAAGGTTGGCCTTTATTTCCATTCCCATTATTTATTATAGTAGAGGATTTGAGTCAAATATTTAATGAGTATGCCAGAAATGGTTCAATCAAAGGTGTAAAGGTTGGAAGGCTATTGGAATTTTCACATTTGTTGTTTTTCAATGATATCATATTGTTTGGAAATGGTATCTTAAGGGAATCTCTAGAATTTAAGGAGATTTTGGAATCATACGGTAAAGCTACTAGGATACAAATCAATGCCCCAAAATATGTTATTTCTTTTAATAGAGTTTGCAAGGGTAAGAAGATATAATAACATTTTTTTTTCCTTTTCAAAACATTGAGTTCAATAAAGGATTCAAATACATTGGATTTATGCTTGAGCCCAATGACTATGGGTTCAGTGACTCGAAAGTGGAAGAAAGGGTTACCACCTACTGTAATTGATGTATATCCATTGTTGGAAGGTTGAAACTAGTAAAATCTATCCTTCTTTTGAGATTCATGTGGTGCGAAAATTGAGAGAATTCTTCCGGATTTACCACTGTAGGAGTCATGTTTTCATCTGATGAAACCTAGTTTGGATTCGAAACATCGATAAAAACACGACTCTCTAATGAATCTTGGTTTGGATTCATAACGTCGATAAAAACATGACTCCTATTGTGGTAAATCCAGAAGAATTCTCTCAAAGCTATCATTGTTTGTTATATCTCAATGGCATATATTTCAGAAGGAATGTTAGAAAAAATAAGGAAAAATGTTTTCACTTCTTGTGGATAGGGAGAAAGGAAAAAGATGGACTATCTCTAGTAAATTGGAAGAGAATAACCAAGCCACATGCAATAGGTAAATGAGGACTAAGAAATATTCTTCATTTTGGGAAGGCTTTAGTTGTAAAAAATTCCTTAGAGGCTTCTTAATAGTGAGGGACTATGGCACAATGCCATTTTACAAAAACACCTAGACTTGTTTTCATTTGAAGACTGGATCAAAACTCGAATGAAATCATATGTCATTGCCTCTACAATTTGGAAAGCCCTGGTATAGTCCTTTCCTCTCATCGAGAATTGGCTAGTATGGAAAGTTGGTGATGGAAATCATTTAAGATTAGGGCTAAAGACTTGGGTGAGTAGTGAAAGGCAATATATTCTTCCATGAGACTTAATAATTAGAATGATCTATCTTGCTTTAAATGTTCTAGTCGATGCAGAATACCCTATGAACACCAATATATGACAGTAAGGATGGAAGAAGGTAGAAACACTAGGTTTGGAATAGATGCTAGTAGAACAATGGTTGAGATTCACTATGAGGTTATCATAATCCCATATCCAACTAAGACAAGAAGAATACTAATTAGTTTCTTCCAAAAATATATCTTGAGGTAAATTCACTACTAAATTAGAATACAAGGTCATGCTTGTGGAAATAAATTAGGAAGAATTGTGGGGGTGGAAAAATTTTGGATAGTAAAGGCACAGATGAAATCTCCAATCTTCATGTGGTTGTAACCTACCAGGAAAACATGATATGCGATGTCCTTCAGAAAAGAGAAAGGCATGGGCTAGATATTGATGCCTTGTGTGAGAAAGATGGGGAAGAAATTGATCACTTGTTTGCACATTCTGATTACACAAAAGAGGTATAGGGATCTATCTTGGGTCTGATAGATGGAAAGGGTGGGTGGAATGAGGATTCATTATTGGAATACATGATGAAATTATTTGATGAGAAATCACTTGACCAACTTAGATCCTTACCATTAATAGTGTCGTAGGATATATGATTAGAAAGAAATGAAAGTATTCTTGAAGGTAAGGACCCCCCCTACTATTCAAATGCATCATCTTCATTTGATTATGAAGGAATCGAACATGTCCTAAAAATCAAAATTCTAAGAATGGTAGGAGAACTAAAGGTTAACAAGATTCAACCATGGACATTTTTATGGTGCATGTCTAGGAGGACCTAGTTTATGTGGAGTTGGAGGAGTGATCTACCTTTCATATTCACACAAAATAACTTTCAAAGCAAGTTTAAGGGAAGGCACAAATAACTTTTATTATGGAAGGCATTGGAAATACTACTGAGATTAGTGGAGGAACAAGGAATATATCATATGTAGGTGATAGGGGATGGAAAGTTAGTGATCGATTGGGTAAATGGATCCATTAGGAGTTTGATGGGTTAGTTTGTGTGCTTGATTTCTTTAAGTTTCATTTAGGAGGTCTTAAGGTTGTAGCATGCCTCAGTCGATGTACTTATTGAGTTCTAGGCATCATAATCAATGCTAATGGGTTTACACTAGGTACCATCCATGAAATGCGTGGAAGTACCCAAGGTTTTCCTTGGAAAAAAAGTGGATCCACTAGGATGCATGAGCTTATTCTGGCACCATTTTTCGACCAAGTAAAGCTACTCGAATATTCTTTATCATCCACTTTTTTCACACATCTACACATAGCTCGACATGGATGCAGACACATAATCCAAAAAGTATTGCAGATTATAGAGGGCATATGGGGGATTAGTGTTGAAAAATTTGGTGGATATCCCCTAGTGATTTTGAGATCCATATATGTCTTACATAATTTCATTTATCTCTTTCTATTATAGTCAATCCATCATTTTTTTGGATATGCAAGCATTCAAAAAAAACTTGGGTGATGTATGAGCTCAAAGCCTTGTTTTCATTTTTTAAACATATGGATCACTATATGTAAGAGTTGTTTATGCTTATGTACTTTAAAAAAAATTAAAATAAAAAATTGATGACAGTATGGCTATGAGATTTCACTCTAACCCTTTTGTTGGAGATGAAAACCAGAGAGCTCTATGCTCTTTATAAATGGAACTTTCTTTGATACCAAAATAAAAGTTAGGAAAAAATATTAAGAAAGATTCTTATTAAGTGATGCGTTGAAAACTCATTCTCGCATAGGACAAGGACACCATATAAGCAATGGTTGGACGGACATGTTGTGAATTGTACTATATTATAGCCAAACAAAAGAATACATATTTTCAAAGTGGGTTTTTTTGCCCCATACTTAGGTTTCATAATAATAATCAATGCATCCTTTGTGTGATTTTTTATTATTTTGATCTTATGCTTATGAATCGGGCATAGTAATGATTATGATAAAAAGTGTTGCATGGCAGCGTAGTCCCTGCTAGGCTGGACGTGGAGTAAACGTGTGGGTAGCAAGTTGCAATACACGTGGTATTCCTGAATTAGTTTTATTTGAAATTTATCAAAAAAAATTAATGTTTGGTACATAACCAATGCAACCCAGCAATTACGGAGTGGCGTGTAGGCGAAGTCGCGGGTTCATTTTATTTAACGTTTATGTAGAGCTGGTGAGTTTCCATAAATGTCCGCGCACATAGAGTAAAGGCCCAACGAGTTCTGTTGAAAGCATGTGAAGGCAAAGCAGGGCGCACTCAAAGTAATGGCATGCTGGCTCGAGCAAGCTGAAGTTAAAGTCAGGAGACACATGGGCAGGGAGTTGAAGTACATGGGTACATGGGCAAAAAGCGGAAATAATAGTTCCGCGATATACAAAGTGACAACCGGATTTGCGGACTATTAGAATTTTAAGGGCATCGTATACAAAATAGTATTCTTAACATATGTTTTACATACGGTCGTGGACAAAAAACACAAAAAATTTTAGTAGTAACGTCTATTACCTACGTTCCTGGAGAAGTGTTTGGTGCAGAATTGACATGGGTTTTCAGGTTGTTGGGGTGTTGGACTGAAAATTGGGCTTCTGTTGTTCCGTGGTCTACAAAAAGCACGGACACTTCTGCGGTATACAAATTGACAAGCGGTCCTGCGGATTATTTGAATTTTTGGATATCGGGTTCTGGGGCTGCCGTGATGAAAATCGGGCTTATGTTGTTACCCGAATAAGGTTTCCTTTTTAGATATGTTGGTGGACAAAAAAAGAAAAAAACAATAGTACTGACGTCTGTTACATAGGGTGGTGAACATAAGTATGAAGACAATGGTGTTCCGAATTAGTTTTCTTAAAAAGAGCGGGTTCTTGACTTAGCTAGATTTTGGATCGCGGGTTGTCGGGTTGGGGACCTGTTGTTCCATGGTCTACAAATAGCACCTAGACTTCCGCGATATACAAATTGACAAGCAGTTTTGTGGACTAGTTGAATTTTTGGATCGCGGGTTCTCGGGCTGGCGGGCTGAAAATTGGGCTTATGTTGTTTCGTGGCCTACAAAAATAAAGTATGTGATTTGATGAAGTAGATATATAGAGCATGCACGGAAGCTTCATCCCAGGTTGTCGGGGCTGCGGGATGAAAATTGTGCTTGTGTTGTTCCGTTTCCTACAAATAGCATCGAGAGTTCCGCGATATTCAAATTGAGAAGTTGTTTTGCAAACTATTTGAAATTTATGGATCGCGGGTTGTCGGACTGGCAGGTTGCAGATTGGGCATCGGTTGTTTCGTGGTCTACAAATAGCACCTAGAGTTCCGCGATATACATATTGAAAGTCAGACTTGCGGATTACTTGAAGTTGAAGTTGCTCGTGTTGAATAAGCAAATTGAAATAATAAACTGAATAACTTATTTTTGTATCGATAAAATAATTTATAATTAAATAAATCAAGTTTAGCATTCCCAAAATCATTTTTCCTTTTTACATATGCTGGTGGACCAAAAAAGAAAAAAAAATAGTACTGACCTCTGTTACATAGGCTGGTGAACATAAGCATGAAAAAAATTGCGTTGCGGAATTAGGCGGGTTATCGGGCTGCAGACCTTAAATGCGGGATTTTGTTGTTCCTTGTGCTACAAATAGCGGGTAGAGTTCCGCGATATACATATTGACAATTGGACTTGCGAAGTATTTAAATTTGGAGAGGTTTGTGTCGAATAAGCAAATTGAAATAATAAACTCAATAACTTATTTTAATATCAATAAAATCGTTTATAATTAATTAAAACAAGTTTAGCATTTTCGAATTAGTTTTTCTTTTTACATATGTTCGTTGAGAAAGAAAGGAAAAAAACATAGTATTGGTGTCTGTTACATAGGCTGGTTAACATAAGCATGAAAAAAAAAAATGTTCCCGAATTAGTTTCTTTAAAAGAGTGGGTTCTTGAGTTGACCAGTTTTTGGATTGCGAGTCTGTGTCCTACAAATAGCACCGACAGTTCCATGATATACAAATTGACAATTGGAGTTGCAGACTATTTGAATTTTAAGGGGCTTGTGTTAAAAAAATCTAGCATTCACGAATCATTTTTCTTTACATAGGCATACAGGGCGGTCGACAAAAGGACCAAATAGATAGCATTCTCGAATTAGTTTTCTTTAAAACAGGCACTTATCGACACAAGAAATTGAAATTTATGAAATTATAGGTTTGTGGAGACCATAAACTATACATAGAAAATACGTAACTCTGTGTACATACTATCTATGAAATTTTACGAACACATAAAAGCAAGAAAAAAACTAGCATTCCCGAATTAGAGCATGGAGGAAACCCTAAATTGAAACTTGTCCAGTTTTTAGATCGCGGGTTCTCGGGCTGGGGACCTAAAAATGGAGCTTTTGTTGTTCCATGTCCTGTTGCCAACGTCTGTTACAAAGGGTGGTGGACAAAAGGACCAAATAAATAGCATTCCCAAATTAGTTTTCTTTAAAACAGGGGCTAGTGGATACAAGAAATTGAAATGTATCAAATTATAGGTTCCCGGAGAGCATAAATTACAGATACCAAATATGCCATTTTTTAAATACCACCCACAGTTCGGCGAGATACAAATTGAGAAGCAGATTTGCGAACTATTTAAATTTTAAGGGCTTTTGTGGAAAAAGTATGAAGCACATGTGGTAAAGATCCAACAAATGACATATTGTCTAGACGTTTGAGTACAAAAAAAGTAACGAACACAATTTCATGACATTTATATAAAAAATAATGAAACCTATTAGATATTCCTGGAAATTTAAAGAAACATATATATATATATATATATATATATTTGAAAGATGATATCTCAAATTTGAGTCAGTGATTTATTTCATAGTTTATTTTGAAAATAACCAGGCTGGAGAAAAGATGCATAGGAGAAAAAGAGAATTGAGATAAATTAAACAGAATGTCTTCACATTCAGCATGGCTGAAGATAAAAATCTAGGAACACGTAAATATATAAGCAGACAAAAGAATAGTTTTATTTGGAGTATATGAAAAAATTAATAGTTTGTTACATATGCCTGGAAATGTAAATGCATTTGTCATATAGACTGGGATTGGGGCTTCCGCGGACCATAATAGAAATATGTACAAGAAATAGGATTGTGGAAAGGAGTTGGACACGGTAGAATGTGATACCTTAAAAGTAGAAATGGTAAGATCATTTTTCGGGTATAGATTTCTACTCAAAGAAGTTGGAATAACTGAATTGACAAAGAAATAACTATGCATTTCCCTGTTGGATTTGGGAAATGACCCACTTCAAGGTCTCTTCAATATAGTTTCTCAAAGGGGCAACGTTGATGTCATTGCGGATTTGAATGTTGAAAACTTCATTTTCTAATTCGCTTAGATCAATTGAAAGTTTGCACGGAGTTTCATCAATGTCTGCATTTTGTACCGAATACCGGACTAGCCAGTTGTGCACCTCTTGTTCATGATATTCAATAATGCTGTAAAAATTTTCTAAAGACAAGGCTTTCAAATTATCAACTTGTTTATCGAAATCTTGCTTGGTTGACGCCAGCGAGTTGAGGATTAAGCTGGGGTCCTGGAAGTCGTTTGTGTTTCCTGCTAAGTCTATTTTGGTGAGCTTTGTCAATAATGTTTCTTTCTTTGATATTGCTTGCTCACATGACTGGATGATGACATATAGATTTTTCACTTTCTCTTTCCATCATGCTTCTAGTTGAGTGACTCGTTTATTGGAAGGGAGATCATGTTGTCTTCTTTTGTTCTCTGCCATGTTGTTGACATGAAAGGCAAAAGGGATGACCATGTGCACATAGAAACTTTCTTCATTTTTTAAATCCGTCTGCAAAAGTAGGAGCAAGTTATGTGCCCTGCTCCCTAGGGAATCCATATTCTGTGATGTTTCCCAGGCCTTCGTAATTAGTTCCATTCTTTTGTTGATATTTTTCTTGACATATCCTCTATAGGATGCGAGGAAGTTGGAGGAACCTTTTAGATTTGTTGCAGGAGTGCACGTAGTAGCAGGCATTGCTATTCGCAAAGAACTGTGAAGCAATGGCATAGGAAACAAAGCTTCCTCTAATTCCTTAATGCGGTTCTTTAGTCTGGCATTTTCAGCTTCAATGAGTCCAACGGAACCATAAAGAGCATCTCTGGTTTCCATGTGAAGTTGAGAGATTTTGAATGCCTACATATTGGCAAGGTCAAGTTCTGAACGATGTATTCTTTGGTTATTATTTACATCTTTTTTTTCAATGATTAATTTTTTTGATTCGTATTCAAAAACAACATTCTGGAATACGTAGGATTCATCTTCGTAAAAAATTAGGGTATCAACCATGTCCATTGAGCAGGTAGGCTGAATTCCGTCTGTTAACGATATTTCTTGTAAGGGGGTTAGAATGAAAAAGAATGGGTTAAAAACCCACTTGTCCTAAGTTTGGATGTAAATGTACCCGTGGTAAACAGTGAACGGATCTGGACGGCGTGCATCCGCACGCCCAAATCAACGGCATATATGAGACTCCGGACCCCCCCCCCCCCCC
>ML781370.1:649157-663976 GCA_009831015.1 Picea engelmannii | reverse complement strand
ATGTGTTTATGAAGACACATTTTCTTGAACTGCAAGTGAGGGGCAAGGAAACTGCAACGTGAAATACTTGTTGAGCAGACATTTGTTGAATATTAAGCAATGTACTACCAAGTGTGTGTATCATTTGCATGGCATCAATATGACTTCTTTCATGTTCTTTGCGTATTTTTCAGAATGCACTTGTCATAGATTTGTCAATCTTCATCATATACGAGGTACGGTATGATGTTGCAGCATATGCATTCAGCACGTACTGCGCATCTATATTTGCTTTCCACATAACTTGCATATCCTTGGAGAAATTGTTGTTCCAAATATGGGAGAGTTTTCGTTTAAGGAAAAGTGTTGGTTGCCTAAGCGTACATTGTATGGCTTGGATGTACTCATCTTCTGAAAGATTTACCTATGTCAAGAAGGCATCAAAGCTCATCATTTCGTCAAATCTCCCTTCTTCTAGAAATGCGAACAAGGATTTAGATTTATCAACAAAATTTTCCTCTACACTAACTGGCTCTATGATTCTTGTAGCTCTCATTGGCAGCACGGGAAAGTTGTATCTGCAATGTGAGTTTTTTCATTTTCTACAACTTCTTGTATGGTAATGTCTATGGACTTTCGCAAGTTCTGGATCCAAATGATCTGTGTTGCATGTTATGTATTTATCCACAAATTGTTCGATCTCTGAATTGTTATCGGCTCCACACATTGGTGCATCCTCTATCCACAACAGTGTGTGGTCATGTTCATTTCCCCTATTCTAGAATTCAGTGAAAAAAAATAGTCTGATATTTTTTCGATAAACATTTCATCATGGCATATCAATTGTCTCAAAGCATTTATTCTATGTCTATATTAGCGGGTACATGTCACCGGGTCTTTTCTTATGAGGTAGTCAATGTCACTATTTTCCAGTGTATCGGTTTCTTTTTTACGTTTCATGTTCTTATGCAGGTCAGAAACCGCAGCCACCAATGGATCCCAACAGTGCTCTGCACTTGTAAATGTGACGAAAAATGTTGGTGGGCCTAATTGCCGGATCATTGTAAAAATATTTTTTTTGTTTTGTTGCAAATAGTTAGGAGAGGTGTGGATGTTTTTGAAATCTATGTATCCAATATCAGATTTCATAATTTTTTCTAGGTTAAATTTGTACTTCACATCCTTCGCAAACAACTTTCTTCCTTGTAACTGGCCTTTTCTTATTCGGACCCACATGCAGGACATAACTTGCTCGATTATTATGTGCATTGTCTTGAAAAACAAATTTGTTATGTGACAGGAGAAGCAACTGCTTGAATGTAGCAGCTCCCATCGAACTATTTTATGATAACTGAATCATTCTGTAATATCAGTGCCACATGGATCTCCATAGAAGAGTGTTGGAAAGTTCATTTCTTCAGCGAATTTGTCCTTGAATATTCCAAGTGGATGCTGCCCCTCGGCAGGTGCAATTTCGACAATTTTGTCTTGAAAGTCACGAATGCAGTGTGAATCAGTGTATCCATGCACCAATGTTTCAGCAGTTGTTTCATTGTCTGATTCATCACTTGCATCAAAATCACTAGGATTTTCAAGAGTATCTGCAGAGTTGCCATATTCTTCAGCGAGAACAGTGTTCCAGTTGGCATTTATACAAATGTTCTCTGCTTTGTACAGGGCTCTGGAACATAATTCCTTTAATGCTTTCATAACAACATGCACACACACTTTGTCTGTCTGATAGGCATTCTTTTATCGCAAGCATCTTTTCAGAGCCACAGCGATTGTAATTGTATTGTTAATAGATTGTGGCAACGCTTTCTGCACAACATCTAGTTGAACATGCACATTAATAATTGATCATGTTAAACCCATATGGGGTCGTTTATAGCCCCAAGGTCTGATTTGGGAAAATGTAATTCTCAAAGACACAAGTCTCTCCTTGAGTTCCGTAAGTGCACTTACATCTGCTAGTGATGTATTACATCTTATTCGGTCAGGGGTTGCAAACTGTGGCAGTTTTCCATTTTCAAGCGATCGTTTGCATGGAAGACAAACTTTCACACTGGAAAATGGTTTATCCTGGGTTGTCAAGCGTAGGTATTATGCTTGCAAATCAGGTGTGAAAGACTTATTGTTTTTTGAAAAATTCAATTGTTCACAAATTGCACATGCAATGGAAGGAGTGTATTTAATTTGTTTCATGTAGTTCTGTCTTGCATTTTTCTTTCGCAGGGAAGTATTCGTAGAAATTGTTTCCTAGATTTCATTGCTACTACTACATGGTGTTGCTTGTAGATCACGAAGTTGTATAATTGCATCACCATTCTAGGATATGCAATCACACCTGTTTATGCTTTGTTCTGCACGACCAAATTTCTTTACATTGCCATATGTGAGTTTCTCTCTAAAAGTATGTGTACCAATGTATTTTTTTCTCTCGCGCGTGACCTTTTTCAAGTTGTGGTAACTTAGTCTACATTTCTTGCCCAAGGGCAAGATGAGCTGGTGGCAACTAGGATGAATTTCACTTTCACCCAGTTTCTGAGAAACTACTTTATGTTTTTTGTTGAAGGTCTCTATGAACTTATCATAAGTCGGGCGAATTTGACGAATAATTTTTTTCAAATTGTGATAAATTACTCTACGTTTTTTGTCTAAGTCGTTTATGGCCTCATCACAACTATCATGAATTTTATGCATGTTTTTTTTGTTCAAGCCCTGTCTTCCCATATACCAACTGGGAGGACTTTCATTTTCACAAGAAAGCATTCCACGTGTATGCAAATTCGATGCCATTTGGGTGGCATGGACAGTCAACCCTGAACTACCGATATGTGCAAGCAAAGGTTCATAATGGATATGTGTTGTATATGTTTTCAACGAAAGGATGTCAATTGTCCGATCGCAATTTGAATCAATAACCCAGGAATGGACAGTGGCATATGGCAAGGGCAACCACACCTGGATATTAACCTTGAATATGACAGACATCCATTGCAAACAGAATCTGCAACCCTCCATATGCCCTTTTTCATATGGAAGTGCCATGGTCACAAGGTATTCCTGCCAACTTCCAATTGTCGACATATTTTCTATGAGATATGGGCAAAGGTGTTGATGAAAGCACCTAAAAGCCTGTTGGTTGCCGCCTATAATTGCATTGCAAAAGGACTGTACAGTGTAAAGTCACAACGACTGAACATCGAATTCTGTTGGTACCAAACAACAATTTGCATTGAACAGACTATCTCCACAGCTAGACACAACGTTTGTTGCCAGTTGTAAACCATGGCAATCTATGAAATGCAAAATCCCTTTGCATTGCGATTGAAGGTCTTTGCAAATAACGGACAAGTAGATATGAGGACCTTCTATATTGCATATGGGCATTTTTTTGTACACCAGTGGTTCATAATGACCACTGAGGGCATTGGCATCATGGAACAAAATGCAATATGGATTGTCAGATGCAGTTTTATTTCATAGTAGATATCTTGTTTTTCTTGTCAATGACCAAATGGAAATTGGTATATTCAGCCAATTAGACAGCCATCGTATACAAAATGTATCTCCCCAATGTCCCCTCTCATGCGGAGGCATAAATGGAGATGCAGACAACCGCATTTTTGAAAAATACGTACTAACATCTTGTATTCCATGCAACTACCAAAGAAAATCAGATTCTAGTTTGTATTCATAGGACTGCAAAGCCTCGACAACGCCATTTTTAAAACAGGTTAAGAAATAATCTATCAATCCATTGCGCAGCTCTATTGACGAATAGCGGAAATGAAATAGAACCTGAAATGTTTCAAAAAGGAAATCCCCAACAGTATACGAGAATGCATCCAATCTAAAAAGCGCATTGTTATGCAAAACCACGTCAATGTTGTCATGTACAATGGACTGTGTAGCTATTTCGTACAACTCAATATATATTACCTCGTTCATCTCTTCAACTGTCACTTTGAAGCTATTTTCTACATAGTTTCACTTTCTATGAAAACAAAGAAAAGCAGGAGAAAAAAATAAAAGGTAGCAAAATAGGAAAAAAAAACAAAGCAGTGCACCAATTCCCGTATGTATCTTTGAACCTTCTTCTTCTCAACTTCAATCCCCCGTAGTCCCCACAACAGATGACAAGAAAACAGAGAAATAAATAAAACAATAACTTTAGTCAGCAGAAATAGAACAGGTAGATGCAGTGTTCCCACCCACAGAATGAAAGCATACCCTGCGTACAGACCCCGCCCGATGGTTCCCTCTTCTGACGGCTCCCAACTACTTTTCGTAAAGCCCTCTACATTGCAAGACGCATGCTTTCCAAGACCAAAAACTAAGAGCACAGACAAAGATGGTGGGACTGCCACCATTGAAAAACAACAACAACAGGGAAACTTACCCGTCAACAAAGGACGACAAGAGCTCAGCCCCAAAAACTGCAAACCGCGACAACAGGTCCAACATCGTGCAAAGTTAAAAAACAACAAACCAGTGAACAACCACGAAGAGCTCGAACTGCAATTGCAGGACCTCAACTTTGCAAAGTTGAATCAAACAAGAACCAAAACCATGGAACGAAGCACTGAACAAGGATCGAACACTCGAGCACCGATGTCAACCATGAACAAAACTGTATTGCAACCCATTTGTGCAATAATAATTTAACACTGCCAGAGCTGTTAGGTAAACAGTTAAAACTGTCAGGACCGTCGAAGGGTGGAGGCCTGTGCAAGCATTTAAGAAAATATGCAGTGTGGCCTTGTTCTCTCGAAGCACGAAACAATAAAGCAAAAATCAGACATAGTAATATGGTAGAGAATGTATTCTACCCAACAGAAAATGCTAAGGGAGACATTCGAACTAATGATAGCATTAATCCATCGTTGACCAATGCATAATAAAATATATAATTCAAAAAGACCATATACTACCAAATACTTTGGACAGGTCATGATATTTAACATTGGGAATAACGAAGGTTGCAATAAGACCTCCAATCCTTTGTCCAATCAGATCTTGACAAACATGATACTTTTTATTATATTAAAATCGATGTCTTCACTTCCCTTGTTCCAACAATCGACAATATGGAAATATTTTTGGTCAATGCACAATCTAATACCAGGTCAACAATTTATCGATCGCTATAGTCCCTCTATGCCTACTGTAGGGACTAATAATAATGAAGGGCCTTGTTTGTTAAGTATTCCAGGTACATTGCATTAATATTTTATTTTTCAATGTTTCAGACCAAGATATTGCACTCCATTTGTCACTCCTTAAAGGTGGACCATACTATCTTGATCATAAATGTTGAAAAATAAATGTTGATGTAGTGCATCCAAAATACATGACAAATAATGATACAAACCGGCAAAGCCAAATCCTTACATCTGAAATGAAGGACATGTTTATTTTCTAATAAATTGGGTTATTTCTTTTGTTAAGTCATAGTTTTTGGATGATTATATTTACTATTATGATGGGAAATGGATAATAATATTGTTTGTTTATCTAATGTACTTGTTGTTTGATTTGTTAAATGATCTACGTAAGGTACAATCTAGAGTTGGACATTCAATGCCATACATTTTAAGGGACGTTTCAATCATACTCACAAACACTTATTTTCTAGTGACTAACTATGAGTCATTTTGATTAGACTCATGGACATTTTTTGTTATGTTTCTTGACATGTTACACTTGGACTCGTTGAATATAAGTCCTAGTGAGCATGCCAAGGACAATAAAAAGTGATTGGACAAGTTTGCTCAGGATCTAAGAGAAAAATTGGTTAGGATGACAAGTATACCATGTGTATAAGAGTATAATAGATAAGACACTCTATGATGAATTTGAAACTAAATAGATAAGACAAAGGACAAAATTATATTCGAGGGAAAGATTGTGACAAAACTGGAACAAACGACCAACTTATCTAAGTACAACTCATAGGGTCTCTTTCTTTGTTTTATCCTACTTTTATATGTCTACATGTAGATAGATCTATAGGCCTTGGATAGAAATAGTAATTCCCATATGAGGCAATGATGCACCTCAAAATAAGGGTTAGATATGCTAGGAAAAGCTACAGGTAATACCTAAAATCATCTAAATGTCCACTCATATTAGGTGCTCAGTGAGAACTCTAGCCACTAAGCAATACCCATTGATAAATATACGCATTAAATAATGCTTAAGCGAAATCTAAACTATTTGTTGAGGAATTATCTTGTCCATTTGTCAAGAACTTTGAACATTTTATAGGACAGGAGAAAGACAAGTATTGATGAGAGAAGAGTTATCAAAAGATATATTTTTCTTATTGCCTAGATTTTATTTATTTTTAACAAGAATGTTTATATTTGTATTAAAATTATGTTTCGGTGGAACCATCTAGCTTGATAATACAAAACTGGAGGGATGTATTATATTTGTCCTCGTAAAAAAGAACTAGAAATATAACTTTATTGTCTACTATTTGGACTAACTATGAAATTAAAGATCTAATACTTACTATTCGGTTATAGTAATATTGTATATATTGTCCTAATCAAAATACAAATTTGCAAACCATACCGACATTCAGAATTTAAAATGGAGTATGCTCATGAAGGGATTACTTCTTGCTATTGACCCACATATCTGTACACCAAGTGATTTCTTCAATGCCTATGCTAAGTCTTGTTAAATTGTCTCCTCTTCCCAAGTCAACTTGTATTCTAGTCCATAAGATCCCATAGAGTAAGAAGGAGGGTCTACTTATTGAATTCCTTTCAATGTTGTTCTTTTATCTTTTTCCATCTTCTTAATTCTATTATGCAATCCTTTTATCCTCTCTTTGAATTCCTCCAGACTTTGGATGTTACTTTCCATGTAAGTTTTAAATTGCATCTAATTATTCTTAATTGTTTCAGCTTGAGCATTCATACCTATAAATTTTATTTTGGATGGTTTGCATATCTAACTCATGGATTCACTCTTGATATTTGCACCATCCTCCCCATTTCTACACATAAAGATAGAACTCATGAATCTCCCTTGCATGTCACTCACATGGATGAATGCACCAATGCAACTCCAAATTTTCATATAAATCACATAGATTGGAGTGTTCATAGGCCATCCTATCATACCTAAGTTGAAACCACCAACAAAAACAGAGATGGGGGTGAACTAGACTAAACAAGGGAATATCCCTTAATCCCACCATCCTCATACCATAAAACAGAACAAGCCAAGAAATAATAACTAGAGCCAAACTGGATGAAGGTTTATTCCACACTTAAATTCCCACCCCATCCTCAAATTGCTCATTACTATGCCTTGCTACAGTATTAAATGAAATTGTAAACTAGTTGTGGGGGGATAAAAATTCTCTTGTTCTAGTGCCCTTGTACTTCGCCAATTGTCCTAGGATTTTGACCACATTTCAAACTCAATGAGTAATATATTATGGGAAGTGACAAAGTTGCAATTCCCCCTCATTTTTCCCCACCATTCCATATTGCAAATTGACTGCATTGTTTGCTTGTGAGTCTGCCAAGGCATTGAGTTTCCATAGGACATGATGAAAATCTATGGAAGAAAAAAAATGGGTTGATGTTTGAATTATTGATATAAAACTACTTAAGTGAGTGTCTTGTGGGGTTGTTTTAAGATGCACATGTCGAACTATTATGGAGGAGTCACCAATTACCAAAAATTGATCGATTCCCAAATTCTTTAGAACCATCAGACCTTGATAAAGGGATAGAGCCTTTGCTTGATTATTAGTAACTTCACCTAATTCATAGGCATAGGCTATTTCTTATTTTCCTTTGAGATCAAGAACTATCCCCCACACTTACTAACCCTTATTGGTTAGTATTTGACACATGGTTTTGGAAATATTATTTTTTATTATAGAGAATGTAGACAGATTAACTAAATGGAAAATAATTTAACTGAAAAGTTAAAATTAAAACAATTTTAAAGCAAAAATATGAGCTAAAACCCCAGAAATTTAAACCCAAGCAAGTTAAACATAGGCTAAGTATCTTGGAATTCTAAATTTCATTAAATAAACATCATATGAAACATTCTACCAAGAATGATGTTTGCAATGAAATTTAATATTATGTGTATGTGGTTATGATGAGGGCAAGATCCTACGTGGAGGAATGAAATCAATCTGATTAAGGGCACCCAAATATGCGTAATCACTAATCTAGTGTGCAAATTTAAAAGTTTTCATTTGCATTGTGAAATTTATATTGACCGAATTTACAAGAGAGTATTGAGTGAAAATGTATTTCTGAAAAAAAAAAAAATCTAGACAAGTTGTAAACTTGGTTAGTGGCATGGCATCTCACACTAGCCAATATTCTCTCTTTTACTAGTACTCTTTGGTAAAAGCCTCACTAATAGAAACCATGCGGTGATGTTAAGTCTGTCAAACACATAAAAGTGTACTAACTTTGAGTTCGTCTATTAAAAAAAATGCATTGAAATTTCACCATGATAGGTGGCCAAACAAATTTGACAATTGAATTTACGTATAATAGCATTGATTTCATCACTATTGTTTGCAATTGACAAGTATATATAAATTGTCTATAATAGTACTCATGTCATCAGTATTGTATATAATTGGCGAGTATAGATAAATTGTTTGTCAATGTACTTTATCAAGTTCCATTGTAATCTCCTTGAATAAAATTTAATTTGTTTATTAAGGTTGAAAGGTTAAAAGAAAGAATTTGAAATAGTAAAAAAATCTGTATGGTAATATTGTTTAGATGAAACTGTTTTTATGTGTATCCAATTAGTATGATATTATTACAAGCCTGTATGGTAATATTGTTTAGATGAAACTGTTTTTATGTGTATCCAATTAGTATGATATTATTACAAGCCTACAATCATAGAAGATCTAAATTCATTGTCTTTGGAAATGGTATAGAGATTAACACAAATTTTTGATCAAATATTGTAAAAAATCATGATGCGCTCCAAGTTCAGTGCTTTTATTTATGGTGACTTTGAGAAGCATTCGTTGTAGTGGGTAGTTTGGGATATACCATTCTTGGCAAAACATTCCTTTTTTTTTCATTTTGGGACAAACTTCACTTTATAGTTTCAGTGCAACTTTAATTTTATTTCCAGTTGGTTGCAAGGAATTTTTAAACATTTTGTTCAATTATTTTTTCATGACGAGGTTTTCTTCATCATCGTTATTTCTAGTTTAATAATTTCTGCGTAGAATGAACTAATTTTTTAATGTACTAATATGTTTTTCTCATGATTAGTAGTTACATTGCAATGCCATCTAAGAAAGACTCCTCCAAAGAGGAGGATAAACCATTCAATGAAGGAGAAGAAGAAGAAGAAGAAGATGATGATGATGATGAAAAAGATAGCTCTAATCAGTGAACCCCTAAAGAAGATACCCTCTATTCTCCTAATACTTTCTCCTTTGATTATATGTCCCTTGAAGAGGGAACAATAATTGACCCAACCAGTCTAGGCCATGACAAAGATGGCTCTTATTTGAGTGAAGAAGAAGAGGATGGGGATGGGGATGATTAAGCCTATCCTCAAATCTTAATAGTATATATTAACTTATTAGAGTGTGCTTTCTTTCTTTCTCAACAGTTACTACAACCTCCTTTACAAGGATAGATTTTGTAAACATTAATATTTGTAACCATAAATATAATTTTTTTCAAAGTAATATCTAGTGTTTGTACAATATTTCTATAAAATAATAGAATTATGCTCAAAGAAAGATCTTGCTTTGTATATTGTTGTTATAAAATAATGAATATTATTTCATTGGATCTACATTGGCCTTCAAGTCATGGATATCCTCGATAAAAACATATAGGTCCACATGCTAATTCTACATGATTTTTCTAGACACGTAGGCACAACTACTCTAGCCCATGGAGAAGCTAGCATTTCTTGGAGGCACTCAACCTTGACTTTTACCCTGTGAAAAAGAAATCCAATTTGGACCCTTTTTTGTGCAATATAAAGTTTATATGTCAAATTAAAACATGGAATTGTAGGAAGGAATGTAATGACTAGACACACACTCTCCAAGTTGAATAATTCATTTTGTCCTTATAACAAAGGTTGGACATGCATTTTAGTGAAGCGAGTCAATTTTGGTAAAACCACGGTTAGAGGCCAAGTTGGTAGATCCAAAACATTCACTTGAAGAATGGTTCAATGATTTTAGTTAAGTTAGTTTGTCAAACACCAATAAGGCTCCAAGAAATAAGTTTGATCATTTTGATCTTATCACCCTCATGCACTCTTTGGCGTGCATTTTGTTGAGGAAAACTATTTCTACTCATGCCATGTTTTTGAATGGAAAAATGATTTTTGAAGGGTAGTGATCTAGGTGGATACTAGTGGCCACCCATATATCCCATTGATTAAGAATTATTCCATGTCTTGGTAGTTTTACTACAATTTTTCAAGTCTCAAACTTTCAACACATTTTTTGAGCATTTCACTTATGTTTTTTTCAATTGACATAGGCCACAAAACCTTTTATTGTGTGGCCTGCAAAATACACATATCATAGATTAAGCTTTGTAACATCTAACAAATGCCCTAAATGGAGTTTGTATGCAAGTTACACCCCTGAGAAGTTAATGTATCAACTAGCATCCTCGAGGCTCACATTATTTTTGCCACATCATTTCCCAGGGTTAGGGTTTTGGATCTTTAGAGTTTTTTCATCTTAAGGTGTCATACTTTATGTTAAAAGTCACTTTTGGCCTATTTTAATGTCTTCACATGAATAAGTGTAGCTGACACGTCTCTCTTTAGAGATAATCTATCACTATTCTAGCTAGTTTGTATTTCTTTTCATTTTACAATATTTTTCTATTTCATTTGTTAATAGAATTTAGGTTTCATTGTATTATATTGCTCTCTATAGTATCTTTGTGTGTATTTCCACTTATATTTCTACCTTCATTTTGTTCTCTATATAATACAGACCAATCATATCAAAGTAATCTACTCTTTTTTGTTTCTTTGTGCATGTCCCTGATGAGACCAGGGTATGGGGAGTTGGGTCTTGAATTAACTAAGCTTGGGGAAGACCACTCTCACTGGCCCAAGTAGCCTCCCATGCCAGAAGAAAAGAGAGATGGTGGAGATGAAGATCCTATCAAGTTATTTCTTGAGGTGTCCCTTGTGTGATAGAGGAACAAGATCATCGATAATTTCACCCTGATCCTTCGATAATTGCCAACAACGATAGAGACACCTTCAGCATGCAGTCATTTTAGAGTTCCAGCACACTTCAAGGTACAATTTATCTTTTACATTCATTTATTTGAAGGCCAAATAGATGTAGATTCTTTGGAGAAATGGTTAAAGCTATTAGAGGGTTATTACTCTATTCAAAAAATTTCCAACAGTGAAAATATCACCTTCGCACTCATTAAGTCCCTTCCTCGTGTCAAAGATTGGTGGGAGGAATGCGTTGAAGATGAGTTTGCAACATTTAGGACATAACCCACTTGGGTGGCTTCTATTGATTCCCTCAAGAAAGATTTATACGTTGTTATAAAATATGATGACTAACACACGAGATGGAAAACTTTTCACTGGGAAAGAGACCAAATGATGTCAGTGTACACTAATGTCTCCCATACCTTGCAATCAAATCTGGGTACCAGATAGTTTGGGTGACACCTGTTTCTGAAATACTGGATTTACCTGCACATGTACACATAAATAGATATGGTGTTCTTGGACATCTCCTCATTGAGAGTCATTTATTGATATGTTGTCAAAATCAAGCAAAATTTTGAGCAAAGGAAAAAGCAGGAATTTAGGTCTACAAATTTGCTACAACAAAAGCATCATAAAGGTGGCCCTAACTCATAAAATAAAGGACAAAGAAAGGATATACAACCTCAAGACAACCATTCCAAGCTGTAGGAAAAGAAGGGTAAAAGGAAGTTGAATAAGTACAATAAAAAGTGGTGTGAGTTCCATAAAATCTCCTGGCACAACTCTAATGAATGTTGCTCAAAGCAATCATTGTTGGCCAGGTTGAAGGCCTCATAGTTAGAATCTAGCTCAGATTCTTATTCAAAGCTATATAAAGGAAAGTGGATCATTGACATAGAAATCATTGCTACCATTGCAACCACAAAGATCCAAATAGAAGAGCTAGAGGAGACTGAGGAAGGTGAGCACCTCTTCCATTCAGAAATATGGGTGAAGGGGACTTTGTTATATTTCATTATTGATAATGATAGCTAGAAGCGCTTGATCTTGAATAAGTTTTTTAAGAGATTGAATTTCTCTATAATTCCACACCCCCAATCATACACCATTAATTAGATAAGACAATAACAAGACATTTGCATAAGTTAGAAATGTCACCTGCCCCGTTGCATCAAGCCCTTCAAAGATGAGGTATTGTGTGATGTTGCCCCACTTGAAGTTTGTGATATTCTTTTAGGACAACCCTAAATGTGGAAATTTCATGTTGTTTATGAGTCTAGGCCCCATAGTGTCATTGTTACCTTGGGAGGCCAACTCTACATGGTACTAGAGGTAGTTATGACTACTGCAATTTCATTGAAATAAGTGAAGTAGTACATGAAGGTAATCTCTTAGACTAAGAGATTTGTCCTCTTCATGAATCATTCAAAAGGTGAATGAAATATCATTATGGTTGCCACAGGCTCTACTCATGATCTCTTTACACAACAGAATTAGGTGAATCAGATAGTGGAAGAGTACATAGATATATTTTCTTCATATGTAGGGAATGCCTCTACTCTACCAGTTCAAGCATTCAAATGATTTGAAACGTAGTGCTCCTTTACCTAATGGACTAGTATATAGATGCTCTCTTTTGGACAATGAAGAAATCAAATGTTAAGTTCAAGAGCTCATTCAAAAGTGACACATTTGACTGAGATCCCCACCTTGTGAGAACTCAATTATGTTGGTGCAAAAGAAGGATGGGGTGTTATGACTATGTGTTTATCACAAAGCTCAAAACAAAATTATAGCCAAGCATTGATACTCAATCCCCTGGATTAATGATCTTATTGATTAACTCAAGCGTGCCAAGTTTTTCAGTAAGATTCATTTTAAGTTAGGATACCATCAGGTACCAATTGAGAAAATTGATGTATGGAAGACAACCTTCAAGTCTAAAGAAGGCCTCTTCAAGTGGTTAGTCATGCCTTTTGTCTTGACTAATGCCCCGACAATGTTCACGATGATGATGGACAATATCTTGTAGTTGTTTGGAAATTCTTTTATTGTTGTATATTTTGATGATATCCTCATCTTCAACAAAATTTGGGCAGAAGTACAACATTCAATAGATCCTAAGCACCTTGCGGCAACACAATTTAGATGTTAATCTAGAGAAATTATTAATTTACATGTAGAGAATTCAGTATCTGTGATACATCATGGATGAACATGGGGTTCATGTAGGTCTAGCCTAGGTCCAAGTTATTCATGATTATTTAGCTCAGACAACTCTAACAGAGCTCTGCAATTTCTTGGCCTCACCAACTTCTATCATAGGTTCATGTTGGGGTTCTCTCATATTGCTTAGCCCCTAAGCCAAGTTCATTCTAGTTGAGTCACAATAGAAGGCATTTGAGGATCTAAAAAATCGTCTTGGTTTTCCACAGGTACTCACTCTACTAGATCTGAAATGACCCTTTGAGATTAATATAGATGCTTCAAATTATGCTATCAGTGTAGTTGTCACTCAACATGGACAACCAATGCCCTATCATAGCGAGAAACTATTTGATGTAGTTCACAAGTACCCTTTCCTGTGAAAAGGAGATGTACTCCATTGTGTAGGAATCTCACCAATGAAAGCATTACATTTTGGTGAAGGAGAGAATCATGCACATTGATACAAGCCCCTATCATTCATGAAAATGTAGGGAAAGTTACAAAATAACCACCATCAGAAGTGTTCCATGTACCTATAATAGTTCCACCTAAACATCATGCATAAGAAAGCCAGCACAAATCATGTTTCAGACTTCCTCAACTAACCTTTGGTTGTGATGCTAACCATAGTGATCTATGCTTGTGGACAAAAGACCTCTAGGTTTCCCCAATTGTATTACATTGACCCTGAATTTCTTATTTCCTATCGAACATTGGGCATAGGTAAACTAGTTTCAAGTCACAAGTTATGGGATGAAATTTTATGCCATGTGGACCATCTATGTGCTCCTTCAAGTGAGCATTATAAGCTAATTTGGGAGGCACATTATAGTCGAGTGGCATGACACTTCCCCGTGGAGAAGATAGTGGAAATGTTGCAAAAGTATGTCTACCAACCAAAACTCTGACATGACATCAATATGTATATCAAATCACGCATTGCATGTTCATTTCCAAACATACAATTAATAAGCAAGGGTTGTACACTCCTCTACCTACCTCGAACAGATCCTAGGAATCCATCTCCATGGACTACATGTTTGGCCTGCCTTCAACCAAGCATGGTAATGACTATTCATTGTGGTTGTTGATTGATTCTTTAAGATGGCCATTTTGACACCCTGCAAGAAGAGTATCATGTTATAGGCAACTACTAATCTCTTCTCCAAACATGTTTGGGTTCATTTTGGGCTCCCATAGACCATTATTTCAGATAGGGATAGTAGGTTCCTAAGTGCTTTATGGTCTAGACTATGGTCATCGATGGACACCAAGTTGACTAGGTCGACTTCCCTCCACCCCTAAACCGATGGATAGATAGAGGTAGACAACATGATTCTTATGCATATCTTGAGAATGTACAACTCAAAACATCCACACACACA
>ML781370.1:571710-638043 GCA_009831015.1 Picea engelmannii | reverse complement strand
TTTTAAGTTAGTGAGGATTTTATGAAATGTTTTGTGAATCGATCTAAATTATAGTTTTTGACCCCCATAACATTTATGGTGGTTACTTCTCCATCTTATGTATATACATATTGATGTCGTCAATGAGAAGTAAGAGGGGGGATAAAGATATTGAATTCTAGAGATGATTTGGATGGTTTTATGTTATGATTCCTAAGCATGATAGAAGGCCTAGGCCATCTGTAAGTATCATGTTTGTGCTTAATATTTCCTTCAACATGCATAATTTTTCTTTGGCATGAATTTTGTCAAAGTCGTTAAAAGTGGGGGAAAAAAGTAAATAGGCTTTGTAGTAGACCCAATGCATGGGTACATAGGTTTAGTATTATGCAAATATGATTCATTTTGAATTTCATACCTTGGGTGTACTTGGTTTGGACTTGGAGTGCATTTATGTACCAACTATGAAAATTGGGAAATTGTATCAATTGTTATTTTGGTAGACCTGGATTTCACTATAGAATATTTATTTTGGACAATTGAGTATGAGAGGTTGTAGAAAATTTTGGTATCTCCAGGTTTGACATATTTTTGTTTCTAGTTACCATTAAATACAAGTACTGGATTCTATTTCATTGAGGCACTCAACTTTGTTTTTTACACTATGGAAAAGAGGCAAATTTGGAGTTATTTTGCACAATATAAAGTTTTTTGTGTCAAATTAAAAATATCAAATTGTAGGAAGGTGTGTAATGACTAAACACACACTCTCCAATTTGATTCATTCAATTTGGCCTAGAAATGAAGGTTAGGCATTTTTTTTCAATGAAACTAGCCAAAATTGCCTTACTTCACTAAAATGCACATCTAGGGTTCATTCTTGGCCAATTTGAGCGATTCAAATTGCCCCAATGTGTGTTTTTTCATTCTCCTCTTTCTACATTTCTTTATTTCCAATTTCATCCTTAAAAAATTTTGCAATGAAAAAGTATTCAAATCTACCCTTGTTTTATAGTGTCCCAAAAAGTCTGTGAGGCCTCATAAAAATGCACACCAATTATATTTTATGCATGATGGAAGGAATCCAATAGATTTGGTCAATAGAGTGTCATGCTTGACCCAAAACCCATGTCTTATTTTTCCTTGATTCTTCTGTAGATTCATGTAGTCAGTCTACGAAAAGGGGCTTTTCACTAAATTTGACAATTTATAGTAGAGAAAAATGCATGCCCTCAACACTAAAATGCACCCTAAGGAAAACTAGACATCCTCGTATCCTAAAATTTGAATTGGAAGTTCTTATAATACCTCCACACCTACCTATTAATTCATAATGCATGCAAAGTAGATTTCTTGGCCATGGATGCTAATACATCAGATTCCATATAATTACATTTTAGGGCACCCATGTATTATTTTATGTAATTAAACTCCAAAAGACAATTTATGAGTTAGCAAAGGTCTTAAGGAATGTATTGGTAATGGATCTAGCTTATAGCTTTCAACCCTTGTAATAGTTATGGTAGTTACCTCTCCATCCTATGGATATACATCTTAATGTGACCATTGAGGAGTAAGAGTTGGGAGGGGGAGAGAGATTGAATCCTAGAGATGATCTAGAGGGTTATAGGGTCATGATTCATGAGCATGACAAAAGGTCTAAGGCCTCTTTAAGGATCATGTCCATGCTTCAAATTTCTTTTAGCATCAATAATTTTTCTTTGGTATGCATTTTGTCAAAGTTGTATAAAATTGGGTGTCCCCCCCTTGGGTAACTACTTCCAGATGCACCCACACAAGGGATGTTGTGTTGTTGATTACATGAGATCTCTTACTCATATTTTCTAGACTCATACAAAACTCTCGATTTATCCTTTACATATGTGATTGTGCTAACTCAATCATGGTATAGCATATCTTCTCTCTCACACTTGAAATCACATATACACTTATACTTTCAATATGCATGATCATGGTACTTTTTTTAAAGATGCAATACTTCATATGCTATGCTCTGCTCTCAATGCATTGGTTTAACATTAAGAAAAGGTGTTACAACTTCTAAGCTAGTCATAAAAATGGTAAACATTAAAGTGGCATCTAATAACAACTCCATAACATTAATAATTTTATCTTTTGCCTCGTCTTACCATGGGGGACATGATTATGTTTTGAAGATGTGATGAGTCTTGAGTTAGGTCGTACTATTGAGGATAAAGTTGGTGTATTGTGTACATATCTCGACCATACATAACATTTTTTCACCTTTTCCCTTTCACATCCATCTCGTTCATAAATATATGTCATCCTTTCATGTTTGATTTATCATATATCATCCAACAAGGTCTAGCTAAAGAAAGCCTAAGTTAAAGCCAAAAAAGGCTAAGAGGTGAAGAGAAAATAAAAGGTTAAAAGACAAAAATAACGAAGCTTGAGCTATGCCACCTCGCTATGAGGCCAATTCCCCTAGTCCATGCTCATCTATGACTATCTAAAGAAAAAGGGACTTAACAAATGAAAGAGAGAATGAAAACATAAAGAAAAAGGAAAAGAAAGGGGTAGTAAGAAACAGTTCCGAGGAAATGGAAACTCAAATATAGCTCCCTCTCAAAGGCTTATGCATGAAATTATTGAAGACTCATAGCTCTTGAAAGTTAGTTGGACAAGAAATAAGGCCTATACATCATCTCACATGACTATGATGGTCATACATGACATTCCCTTTTCCTTTTCCACACATTGTTTACCATTTTCACCTAAATATAACTTGGTGATCTAGGAAATATCACTTGTCTTGGTGTTTGTCACATGTAATAGGGGCTAAAAGTGTCCTCCAATGGTAAGCTAAGGAAAAATTTAAAATTAAACTTTGTTATGTTGTTGCTAGAAGAGAACACAAGATGTAAGTGGGCACCTTAAAGGGGTTAGATCCACCACTGTAAGTGGGCACCTTAAAGGGGTTAGATCCACCATTGTAAGTGGGCACCTTGCATTGGGAGTTGTGTACAAGTATATGGGGTATCAACCATGCCTTGGGATCTGTGACACTACATTGGGATCTGTGATACTTCCTTGGGATCTGTGACACTACATTGGGATCTATGATACTGCCTTGGGACTCATGTACTTGTATTTGGCCATATCTACCAACATTGGTATCCTTACCATTTTTCTTGGGATCCATTTACCTCATTGGGATATATTTCACTACATTGGTATCCGTGACAATGCATTGGGTGATGTTGTAGGGGCTAGTTAGCTCTACCGACTAGACCCACTAGTCGACTAGCCAAGTCAACAGGAGTAGCCAGTTAGGAAAGTCAATTGAATAAACAGTTAGAGTCGACCGACCGAACAATTAGGAAATGTAACCAACTGGTAATTGTACATCACACACACACACACACACACACACACATATATACATGATTATGTAATGGAAAGATAGAGATTGTTTTGGCTATAATAAAACACATTGATGGTTCTCCCACTTCTCGTGTATGTCTATATGCATGTCTATGTGTTTCTCTATATAATTTTGTAGTATGTGTTGCTATGTGTAAGGATCTATGCAAATGGTGGGAGCATAAAATACCAAATTATATAAAAAACAATGCACGAAGAAATCAACTGATGCTAGCAGAATCACACACTCAACTATTTTCGGAGATGCACGAACGATTTCTGGAAGCCATTCCAAAACCACTCTATGAATATCTCAACCAATCTAATGTGCAGACTCACTTTTGATGAGCGCTCAATGCACAAAATCATAAACGGAGGAAGAACAAACCTTAACAAGTGGTTTGAGAGGATTTTGCGAGACTATATTGAAGAGCAAGCGATTGAAGATAGAGAGTCAAACGAAACCATCCAACACAAATTTTATACAGAAATTCACGACAAATTTCTTTGCATTGTCTCATCCTTACTTCAGAATTTCCTCTTAGACAAGGGAGTTTGGGACATCATTGAATATCGAATGCTTCCGAAAAATCCTCCCCCGAACTCTAATTGACAAGAGAAATAAGACGAGTGGGAACACTTTTTGGAATCTAACTGAAAAGACACCAAAGAATCTTGGGAGTACTTCTTGAATAAATGAGAATAGAGAAAATGATGAACATCATCGACCGCGAGTAAGTCAGGCCAACGTCAAGGGGTTGGATGATCTGTGAGATAATATAACTCGAAGTCGAAGTCGAAGCACACCCAAGTCGAAAATGGCATAAGTCGGGAGGAATATAACTGAATCAAGTGAAAATTATCCATGTCAAACGCTGACCCATAAACCCTCAACGAATATATAAAAACTAGAGTGGGATAGGCAGAAAAAGAGGTAAGAAGAGTTTCTAAACCAGAGGAATCCCTAAAAATATCATATAAAACCTACCTAGCCACGACAGATCATTGGAGCATCCCTTGAGAGTGCCATGATGTCTCTTGGGAGGAGTAGAAGCTTGCAATTGAGTATGGCAGCTGATGGTGCACAACAATAAATTGGCCAAGCCGATATGGAGATCAATGACTTGGGACCCACGGTTTGAATTCCCCCTGCAATAAGTCCCAACCCGTGTATTGTCGACTTCCTCTGACAAACACTTCATGTGGATACACAATCACCAATGGTGTGGTGTCGAACTGACAATGTTGGTTAGATAAGATATACAGTGCTATTGAAGAATAATAAAACACTGAAAATCAACCAGAACATATACTCCTTCATATAAGAGATATCATGGACTCTTCCCCCTTGTCGAAACTACTTTTGGAAGATTCTCACTCAACAGACAGTGAAAAGGAATCAACACGACCCTTCATAGAATGATTCGTCGAGTATATAGCCAAATTTTGTCAGACAAATGCTCCAAGTCCCAGCAGCAAACAAGCGCAGTTAGCAATTGAATACATCTAGATTGAAGATTGACAACATATTGTACCAGTCAAGTCGAATATTCAGACTTTGACTCAAGAAATTAGTTTTATTTCTCAGTCGACCTTGACCCAAACTCTTGCAATAGTTCTAACCTCGAAAAATTCCAAGAAAGTAACAATGGGGCTCAACCACATTCTGATCTATGAAGGTGATGAAGATCCCAAATGACATTGGTTCATTTACGAAAAATTATGGGATGCAACTGACATAACTGATGAGGATAAACAAATGGCACAATTTGGTGTTGATTCGAGCCAAATCTCTTGCTTGGTTTATGAATTACATGGACAATCAACAACGCTCAAAATCATATATAAAGAAAAATTTCCTAAATTTCTTTAAAACGCAAGACATCAATCATGTTGCCACACAAAAATTGAAAGAAATCAAGCAAAATCCGGGAAAAACTGTCTGTGAGTATGATAAGAGGTTTAAAGACCTTTTGAATCAAATTCCTTATGCAATTGATGAGAAATTACTTGTACAATGGTACATAGCAGGCATGTTTCAAAAGATAAAAGTACCACTACACATGTATGATCTCCATACATGTGAAGAAGTACTGTAAAAATCCCAACGAATAGAAATGGATGATGAAGGTGCCTCGACTTCTTCAGTCATTGAGAAACGACTGGAAGAAAACCTAGAAGAATTGAAAAAATCAATTAAAAACATGGATGTGCTCTTTTAACCATAGACAATATAGAAATATTGTCACCCAACCATAGGCCGAAGCCACCCCCAAGCACCTTAACCTTGACAGAGAATCATTTTAGAAGCAAACCCTAGGTCGGTTATCCAAACAAAGGTGGTGCACCTTTGTCCAAGGATTGCGCACCAAGAAAGAGTAACAAGAGATGATGAGAGAGTCCAAACCATAACCAATATATAGTCCAAGCCAAAACCGAAATCTGCTAGTTGCAGTTGCTGCAACAGTAGCTCTCCTCCAAACTTGCGCACAAACTAGCCAACTGCAGTGCACACAAGTGTTGCTTCTGCAGTTCTGAGAATACTTTCTAGAATGAAGACTGGCCTACTGTATTTATACTAATTATGGAAGACTGTCTGGGCTGACTTCTTATTCTGGGTGCTAAATATTTAGTATATAATATTTCCTTTAGCCGAATTCTTCTCTTGGAGGCTAATAACCTAATACAAGTCATTCTCTTGAGCCGACTTGTCTTATAGGGTTATTAATCAATTAATTAGGGTTTCCTCTTGCTTCTCGGAATATTCTATTCTCGTCAGGTTTACACATGGAGGTAAATACCTCCCGCAGCTACCATAATATCAACACTCCCTCCTAGCTAGGGAGGTATTGAAGGTAATGGTCTTGAGCACAAGCATACCATTCACCTAGTAGCATCAACATAGTCGTATAGATTATCTCATGATTATATCATGAGCACCATCATCACATCAGTGTCATCAACTACATCATCTCTCGAAACCATACTCCATCTGAGAAATCAGACATAATGTTGGATAAGTCACTCACTCCACAAAGTGACACAAGAACCATTCTTCTAATTTGAACATATTTCCTAGAAGAATAAATGTCCTGGACCATTTTTCGTCTAGGGAATCTCTGTCCATTGATCATCCATCTAGCTGGTAATCATTTCCAACACTATTGATAGTCTTCAAGGCAATCAGAACAATGTCATTCAATAGAACACAACTGTGTCTATCCATAGTAGTACACAACTACAATCCATTGGTACACTACCACACCAAGTAGCACACAGATACTTGATAAATGACATATAGTCACAATCAGTGGAACACATCCACCACAATAGCATACATCTATTGTCCAGAGACATACAGTATCCATAACAATCATATCATTTGATATCAACCTGCACAGAAAAAAATGTTATGATATAAATTGAATCATTTGGGCCATTCTTTTACTTACATTTGTGATATCTGGAAGAGCATCTGCCCTCAGAAGGTAAAACATCAACGATGAGCTATCTGGACTATTCTTCTCAAGCAAGGAAGAATAAATGTCCCAATTTCTGAGCCTGGACCATTCACCTATCTGGGCCATTCCTCTGGCACTAAACAAAGTGCAACCTAGAGAGAATGAGTCTGCCCTAGTGAATTCTTGTCCTCGATTGTTGAACCTGGACCATTCACCTATCCAGGCCATTCCTCCATCACTAAAAAAAGTGCAACCTAGAGAGAATGAATATGCCCTAGGGAATGACTGTCTGGACCATTTCCTAAGGAAATGACTGTCCTACACCAACCTCCAAAATGGACCATTCTTTGAAACTGCTCACAAATGTGAGCTTCGAAAGAAGGACTGTCCGGCGAGGCAGACCAATCTTCTTGACCACTACTGAGAGTGACTGTCAAGAAGAGAGATTGTCCTAGAAAATGCATGTCCGTCAGAAATCTCAAACCACTTTCCGAACTGGAAAGGAACTGCTCATCCTAGACCATTTTTCGAACTGAAAAATGACTATCCATAAATCAATAGAACATCAGTGCTCCCTCCCAACCTGGGATTCATCTCTTCCCTTTTCAATAAGGAAGTCGTCTCCACGAGCTAAAACTTGTTTCTTGAGTACGCAAACTCTTTCATCTTGGACAGAGGCTTTACCAAAATATATGCTTATCTACTCATATGTGGAAATATGTATTGAAGAACCACTTTCTCTTTTCTGGACTTCATCACGGAGAATGTAATGCTTGATCTCAATGTACTTCGTTCTTTCTGGAACACTGGTTTTTTGAAGGCTTCATATAGCTTTGATCATCACAATATATCATAGTTGAATTCAACTCTTTTGTTTCCTGCTAGCTCATAACATTGTGGCAAGACTCAAACTGGAACATATCCATGTGGCACTTCTTCTGTCATCATGAGAGTTTCTCATGGATTAGCAATCCATCATCCTAGACTTCTGAGTAACCATTCTGATTTTTATCATAAAAGGTTTTTTCCATGCTTCTGTTGTGCATGAGAGGCTTTGCACCAAGTTGTTTGCATCCATACAAAATCTTCTTCCATCTGCATACAAGGGTCTCTTTCTAGTATACCTCAAAGCCTTAAGGTTTCTCTACATACGCTCTTTGTTCAATTATTCTGGAGAATAGTCTTTGCATTCATCTAATGTCAACTCCAACCCATGGATATTATGGACAATATAGTGGCTCAAGCAGAGGTATGTTTGGTTTACTGGAACAAGCAATCATCATAGTCTTCTCCCTCCATCTGGGAGAACCTCTAGTTCTGGATCTCACAATGCTTACGTTCATGAGTCTTCCATACACTGTTCTTCATCTCAGATTTCATTTCCTCTACTTGATTGCTTTTAGTGAGTTCAGATCAGGCTGGTAGTCTTGTGATTCTCGATACAATGACTGGTTATCCTGGATTTTCTTTCTCTCTTGGAATCTTCATGTTCTTCCTCATGTTTTTCTTTTTCTCTTGGGTCCATGGATTTTTCTATAGATTCCATGCCCTAAAGATTCCAACTTCTTTCTTTCATCATAGGATCATGGATGTGGATGGAAAACCAGGGATACTTTAAGGCTTCTTTTCAAAGAAGACTTCTTCTAAAGTCACACTGAACACGTGTTGCTTTTCATGGTTGCTTCCATGGATAGATACTTTATCATCTTCAATGGATCATATAACTTAGGATGAGCTCCCTCCTAATACTTGCTTCATGCATGAATGCATGCCCTTCTTTTGGAAATATGTAATCGGCTCCCTCCATCTAACAGAGTCCATGCTTCTGTTTGCATCCTTATTGCCTCCTGCAAAGTGTCATAAGTATTTTTCCAATTTCCTCTTGATTGTTGACTTCTTTCTGTCTTTACTTCTTCTAGGTTTCCTCAAGATTGATTCTGATTTCGGCTTATCTTGCAGTTGTTACTTATGCAATAAATTCCACATGAATTGTTACTAGGGTTTGTTGATGTACTTCATCCTTTCATGTGTATTGCCTGACTTGTAGTTATTGTGATAGAAATCCTTATCTTGTTGTTCTTCCATAGGTATAGTTTCTCTTTGAACATATTATCTTCTAAGAAATAGGTATGCAAGATATGTACAGAAACTATGTAAACATGTTATGTACAAGAACTATGAAGAATATCGTTACCTTGTCTTAGAAGAAGAAGTTTGTTTTATCCTGCTTGGTCTTCTTTGAGGGTTTCCTTTCTTCGGAAACTGATGCTTTGTGTGTATCCTTCCTTTTCTTTAGCTCAGGACAATGATTCTTGTAGTGACCATATTTTTGACAGTTGAAGCATTGTATTTTTGACATATCGTTCTCTTGATTTGGCTTCTTCCTTGAGCCAAAATTCCTTTTGTTCCTAAAATTATTGAATCTTGTTGTGAAGGCTTGATCATCGTATTTCTTTTGAGGTTTCTCTTTTGCACTAATCCTTGATTCTTCTTGTGCACAACAAGTCCAAAGTTCTTCAAATGTAGGATACTCCTTCCTTCTATTCATGCTTGCGGAAAATGCATCCCATGTCTTGGGAAGACCGTTGAGTACTATATTTACCAGTTCCTTCTCTGAAATGATTTCTTCAATATCTTGTAGTTGATCTCTTAACTAAGAGATTCTCACAAAGTATGATGTTATGATGTCATCATCATTTATCTTCATGTCACGGAGCCCATTCTTCAGACTCATTACTTGTCCAATGTTTCTGACTGAGAAGAGGTTTGTTATGGCATCGTACATCTTCTTATACGAATCAAGATGGGAGATGTAGGGTAGCAAGTGGTCTTTTATAGAATCCACTATGATACTCATGGCACTGATGTCATTGTCTTTGAACTTCTCCATAACTGCAACATTTTGCAGTTCCTTCTCTTTTCCTTCTTCAAACTCTTGTTCCACCATCTTTTATTTCATGATATCCAACACTTTATTTTTGGCAAGGATGAGATCAATCCTTGTATTCCATGCTCTGAAGTTAGAATCCCCTTCTAACTTGTTTTCTGACTTCATAGAGTAATTCATGGCTTCTTTGACTTGGTCAACCCTAGATTTGACCAAAAAATCAAACTTGACGTCTTAGCTAGCTAAGAGTACCAGGAGATGCGCTAGGCTAGGGTGCACTAGTCTGTCCAAAAATTAGGTCAATCTCTTCACTTAAGGTGCCTCAACAAGAGGGTTAGGGTTTCGTTGCTGCAACAAAAACTGGTTGCAACTGCAACTGCAACTAAGCAAATCCTCCCAATCTATCTTCCAGCAGTTAGACTTTCTGAAGATAGTGTGGGCCCATAACATGTTAGAAAGTAATGGATGTGCTCGTTTAACCATGGACAATATAGAAATATTGTCACCCAACCATAGGCCGAAGCCACCCCCGAGCACCTTAACCTTGAAAAAGAATCATTCCAGAAGCAAACCCTAGGTTGGATAGCCAAACAAAGGTGGTGCACCTTTTTCCAAGGATAGCGCACCAAGCAAGAGTAATAAGAGTTTATGAGAGAGTTCAAACCATAACCAAGAGATAGTCCAAGCCAAAACTGAAATCTGCTAGTTGCAGCAGCTGCAACAGTAGCTCTCCTCCAAACTTGTGCACAAACTAGCCAACTGCAGTGCGCACAAGTGTTGCTTCTACAGTTCTGAGAATACTTTCCAGAATGAATACTGGCCTCCTGTATTTATACTAATTCTGGCAGACTGCATGTGCCGACTTCTCATTCTGGGTGCTAAATCTTTAGTATATAACATTTCCTTTAGTCGACTTCTTCTCTTGGAGGCTAATAACCTAATACAAGTCTTTCTCTTGAGTTGACTTGTCTTATAGGGTTATTAACCAATTAATTAGGGTTTCTTCTTGCTTCCCAGAATATCCTATTCTCGTCAGGTTTACACGTGGAGGTAAATACCTCCCGCAGCTACCATAATATCAACAGTACAATGGTACGTAGCAGGCATGTTTCAAAAGATAAAAGTGCCACTACGCATGTATGATCTCCATACATGTGAAGAAGTACTGTAAAAATCCCAATGAATAGAAATGGATGATGAAGGTGCCTTGACTTCTTTAGTCATTGAGAAACGACTAGAAGAAAACCTGGCAGAATTGAAACAATCAATTTAAAACATGTCGATCTCTCGCAATGAACTATGGTGCACAATCTATTCTAGTGAAGGTCATGCAAAAGCTATTGAAAATTCAGCAATGCACTAGACTCCGCAGTTTGTCGGATTTAGATTTAGATATTATGTGATATATGCAAAGGTGTAACAAATCATGCTACAAGGGATTTCCCACACAATATGATAAATGTGTGTCCAAAGTGATGTCATATATGTGAAGAAACAATCACTCAACACAAGAATGTCAGTTGAATGGAAAAAACCAAACAAACATTCACTCGATGTATCATACCTAGACAGTTGACCAAGGTAATGGAAATGGTTACTGAGGTCGAGGCTGTGGAGGCTATCAAGGTCGAGGACAAGTAGGATGAGGCAATTTCAGTGGAGGATGAGGTCAAGGATTTTACTATTGCTTCAACTGTTGGAAATATGACAACATCAGTCTGAATTTCCCAATAAAATATAGAATTGATCTCAAGTTCTGTAACATTTGTGGAGTGGGAGACCACTCCCTCGAAGATTGTCCAATCATGTTAAAAAAAGTAACGAATAAAAGAAACCTAAATCTCTTGCACAACGTGCCAAAACATGATATTTTGAATTCAAAGATCCTCAATGTAGTAACACGCTTGGGAGTTGGAGAAGATATTTATTCAGAACCGCCAAGTCAATATAGGGGAGGCCGAAACACATATCCCGACCCAAAACATGAAGAAAAACTAATGCGGGAAGCAATGCAATTTTTTAGAAACATCGACCACGATAAAACAAATATGGGAGGACATGTAAATATATTAGACACTGCGCTAGATGAATTTCTACAAGTACTGAAAGAAAAATAGTCAGTCGGTCGCTTGATCGACCCACTGGTTATTCTAAGAGAGTATAAAGATGACCGAAGACTAGTCAAAAGTCTTCAACTATCTCAGAAAAAACAAACAAACAACTTTGGTCCACAAGTCAACCTCAAAATCCACAGAAATATGATCAAACAAGTTGTAGTCGACTTTGGGTCCCAAGTGAATATCCTCCCACGAGAAACATGGGTTTGACTCAGGAAACCCCTGCTTCAACCAACAATGAATTCTCTAAAGTTACCAAATTAGAGGTTCATTGAGCCAATTGGCACACTAAAAAGTGTAATAACATCCATAATGGGAATCCCAACAAAAGTCGATTTCAAAGTAATCAATTTGGTCGAATGCATTCGTGCCTACCCTGCATTAGTTGTATAACCTTGGGGCCGAAACATGAGAGCCACAATCTCCCTCGAGAGAGATAGAATCAAATTGAAAGGTAGTGGCATAAAAATCATAATCCCCTTGGACTTGAAGGAAGGAAAACCTTGGGTCAAGACAGGGTATGAATCTCAAGAAGCCCGATGACTATATCAAGTAATGAATGAGTAGAAGGATAATGCAGAGCCCAACAATGAAGGAGAAATCTTAGTCGAGTCTCCATTTTCAATAGGTTAAAAATAAAATACAAAGCTATACAATTGGAAAATAGAAAATTATGAAGCACAAGCCAAAGAGCATTGGTCTATAGAAGCAATAACAATAATACGATCCATATCATGCTTCTTAGTACAAGCAGGACCTATCATGGTGGAAAGAAAGCTAAAGCAAACTCCAACATTAATCCTGACTCACACACAGATAAAACAACCCCTACGGTTTAGTCAAAGGAACTCTTCGTCGTTGCATGTCGACAAGGTTTCCAAGTTAGTCAGAGAACAGGGTAGAGTACAAAGTCTAGTCAAGTCTTTCATGGGCCAAGCAGCTCGATGGTGGGAGACACATTCACCTCGATTAAAAATGTGGAATACTTCCACCCTTTATTTTGTGGAAAGATTTGGTAGAAAAAAACTATCAACAAATATTGATACACTGACTTTTACACTTGGGTTTGACCCAGTCACTCACATCCAACAATGTGAAAAAGAACAAAGGAAAGCAGGATACCGGGATGAGAGAGTGTGTCCACATATGTTCCCAAATACATTGGATGATATACCACACAAAAACATTTTCCTTAAATACTTTGAATTCAGACCGGGAGAAGTAATGTTACAGGAAGCAACATGAGAGATAAAAAAAAATCTTGGAAAAACCAAGTCCTGAGGAGATATAGAAAAAAAGAAAAGCTAAAGTAGATGTGGGATCGATTTCGACTTGTAACTTAGTATCGACACATGGTCCAGATAATGTCATAGCTCATCGAATAGATATGGAAAACATAACTTTTCCAGGACAGATTTTTCGATGGAAGAAAAATTATCCAAGAATACAAAATTATGTAAAAATAGTCTACTCCATGACCAAGGAAGAGAAAGAATAAAATGAAGATACAAAAAATCATGACTTCCCATCAAGCTATAATAAATTCATGGAAGGAGAACGCCAATTAGATGATTCAAAAGCATATGAATGGATGGATGCATAAATTAATACCAAAGAGTTTGAAATCTCAATAGATGATTGACCAAAGATGGCCAAAATAGGTGACTATTGGTCTGACAAGCAAACCATGGAAATAGTTGACCTATTGAAAGAATATCAAGATGTATTTGCACGTGATTACAAATACTTGAAAGGATAGGTACAAGAGATGGGTGAGATGAAAATTGACCCCATCCCTGGGGCCAAACCTATTTAAAAATGGCCATATAAGTTGGCACATAAATACAAGCACATTATCCGAAAGGAAATTGAAGCAATGCTAGCTGCTAGAATTATATATTTGATCGACAAGTCAGAATGGGCAAGTCTAATGGTTGTGTAACCCAAGAAGCACGACCCAAAGAAGTTGAGAATCTATGTCGACTTTTGAGGACTAAACAAACTCACAGTAACTTATCCATTCCCGACGTCATTTGTTGATGAGATTATCAATGAAGTCGCGGGACTTGAATGTTATTCTTTCACTTATGGTTTCTCCGGATACAATCAAGTAACTATAGAAAAAGAAGACCCAGAAAAAACTACAATTGTCTCTGATATTGGATCATTCGCATACATAGAAATGTCGTTCGGACTCAAAAATGCCCCAACAGTCTTCTCTAGGATAGTGGTATATTTATAAAACAATGGTTGTGTATTTTGACGACTGGACTATCTACAGTATACTGAAATACCACATCCAATGGTTAAGAATGATGTTGGAGAGATGCAGCAAGATTCACTTGTCATTAAACATCAAAAAGTGCATCTTTTCCACACCTATAGGCACACTGTTGGGCCACATTGTATGCAAGGATGGAATTAAAGTCGACATGTCAAAGATAAAGGTTATTCTTGACTTGAAGCTACTAGTTAACCAAAAGCAAATCAAAATATTCCTTGGACACACTAAGTACTATAGAAAATTTATCTGACACTACTCCAACATCACTTTTCCAATCGACGAGCTATTAAAGAAAGAAGTTGAGTTCCACTGGAGCCAAGAATGTGACAAATCTTTTGAATTACTAAAAATAAAATTGGTAGAAGTGCCCATTCTAAGATTTCCATACTGGTCAAGAAAATTCCATTTTCATGCGGATGGATCCAATGACATTGCCAGATCAGTCTTAGCCTAGCCACATGACTACATCGTCCACCACTCGAACACATATGCTTGTCACAAATTGAATAAATCGTAAAGGAACTACTCGACAACCGAATGTGACTCTCTAGCAATGATTTTTTCCTTGTAAAAATTCCAACAAAATCTATTAGAAAATCCCTTTGTATTTTTCACAAACCATCGAGCAATAAAATATATAGTAAACAAACCAGTCCATCAAGGAAAAAAAATTCGATGGTTACTACTCTTTCAAGAATTCGACTTTGAAGTAGTATTCTGACCTAGAAAGAAGAACGTCGACCCAAATCATGTGTCTCGATTTGAGGCAGGAGAAGACCCAACTAGAATAGATGATTCTTTATCATATGGGAATTTATTCAGGATTGAAGCAGCTCCCAAAGAACTAGAAGAAATTGCAATTTTTCTAGAAGAAGGGAAGGCACTGAAGATCTCCCAACCAACAAATGAAATATCCTAGCAATGAAAGCTACACCATTCACTCTCATGAATGTATATCTCTACAAACTAGGACTTGATAATATTTTGTGAAGATGTCCATTAGAGCATGAACATGAAGACATCATTACTGAAGTGCATGCAGGCCTAACGGGAGGTCACTTTCAAGCTGATGTGACAACCAAGAAAATATTTCAAGTCGGCCTTTGGTGGTCGAACTTACACAAATATTGTCGAGAATAGTTAAAGAAATGTGACAAGTATCAGAGGATAGGCCGACCATTATGGAAAAATGAAATTCCCTTACACTCAGTAAACCTTAGTTTATGATTTGAAATATGGACCATTGATGTTATCAGTCGATTCCCAAGAAGAGCAAAAAGGTTAGGAGAAAAATACATCATTAAAGTTGTCGAACACTTAACCAAATAGGGATAGGTAGATGTTGTCGAGGATTGCACAAACGAAACAACTACAAAATTTATCTACGAAAACATAGTAACCAGATTCGGTTGCCCTTTAACAATAATTAGTGATCAAGGAACCCACTTCATTAATATTACAATCGAAACATTACTTAAGAAGTTATTGATCGACCATAGAAAGACAATTGCATATCATCCACAGGCTAACGGAGCCGACGATTCATTTAACCAGACATTACACAAGGGTTTAACAAAAATATGTGGACTTGACAGAGACTATTAGAATGATAAAGTTCTAGTGATATTGTGGGCCTATACAACAACTACAAAAGATCTAATAGCAAGACACCTTTAAAATTGGTTCATGGTCAAGAAGCAATAATCCCATTACACTTTTGTGCTAACGCAAGTCGGATAGCCTCCGTCCTAGAATTTGACCATGTGCTTAACACAAGAAAACACTTCTATCAATTAAAACAGTTAGAAGAACAAAGGATGTTCATGCAACAATATCAGGAAATTCAAAAGAATTAGCAGAAAGCTTAGCATGATCGACATCTTAAGAAGAAGGATATGAACGATGGAGACTTGGTACTTTTATATGACAGTCAAGTAAAAGGAAAACCAAGAAATCTAGAAACTACATGGTTGGGTCCGTATGTGGTCAAGGACATCCAACCATCTGGAGAAGTACAGTTAAAAAAATTAGAAGGGCACCCCTTCAAGAAACTAGTTAATGGGGCCCACCTGAAAAATATCATACATTACAATATAAAGTCTTGTTGGTGAAAAAATATTGGGGCACCAATAGGAATCGACTAGGTCAAAAACCTTTCAGGGCGGCCTAAATCGAAAATGAAATAAAAGAAGCAATAGAGAAAAATAAAAAATAAAATAAAGACAAGACAAAGCAATAAAAGTAAAAGCAACATTAAGGACAAAAAAATCAAGAAATCAAAATTAAGAATGCAGTAAACAAGTTAGTTACCATAATTAGGTACAGAAAACTAATCCACAACTATAAGTTATATGACCAAATCACACTATCAACACATTCATTCACTCTAAAATATTCGAAGATGAGAAGAGAATGGAGTCCTTGTTCACCAATCAGAGAGGAAATGCAGAAATCAAGAGCAAGTTCAGTATCCAGACAAGATTTGTGCCATTACTTAAACAAGTGTACCAGTCAATCAATTGAAAGAGAAGAGAATCATCCAGTCGAACAAAAAATGCATCAATCCAATAAGTGTGAATTCTGAAGATCAAGCGAGCAGGAAAAATATCAATCAAGCAAACATGCAAACAACATTTCTAGTGAACAAGAAGATCCTCAACAAAGTAAGCATGTATTCAAAAGGTCGAGAATTAGTCGAATTGACAAGAAATAAGAAACCAACATGGTTGAACTCTTTGACCGATAGAACCGACCCGACCAAGTGGCACAAGAAAATACCGATCAAGTCGAGCGCAACCCCCATGAAACTAAAATCGACAAAGTTGATGTGACCAAGCCACGAGAGTGCGTTAATTCCATTAATGCTCGACGGGATAAGTTTGACCGCCATACCGTCGTCGACGCAGCAGTTCCCTCACACGAGAAAATAATCAATGTTTACACCACTATCGAGACAGAAGAATTAATATTACCACTGGAAGAATTAAAATCCCTACTCCATCTCCCACTTATAAATTTGGACGAGCCATACGACTTCGCCTCACTTTTGCATACACCCGAAGACCCAAACAATCAGTCTATATAACTCAGAGTTGTGCAATTGATCCCAAAACTCCGAAAATATCAATTCGACCTTCAATAAATCATAGAGATGTTGAGAATGAGAGGACAGGTTGGGAATTCATTGGTTGAACCAAGGACAAAGTCCAAATTTTACAAAGTAATTGCAATTGAACTGGAAGTGCACATGGAAAAAATTCGCAGTGCCCGAATAGAAGACATTGAATGGTCTCGTCATTGGAAAAACTTTACTTCATGGGAAATGGAATATGGTGCATGGAAAGAGGAAACAAATTTCCTTGAGAAATAAGGTATCCAACACTTTTTGGGTGCACCTCAAGTCGTAGATTTTGATGGTTGGAAAGAGGAAGTTGCAAAGTTCCTCGTGAGTTAGTACCACAGTGGCCATATGTGGATAAATTTCCCAATGGGGATCCCTAGAGGGATGATCCACAAGATCATTGGAATTCCTCATGGGCATACCCCCGTTCCCAAAACTCAAACCCTAATGACTGGATTCATACTCTCACCAGAGGAACTTCAACAAAAAACTCAAAATGTTTGTTGATCAATAAAGTAACAGACCTCCGCACAAAGTGGCCATATATAATAGTATTGTTTTGCCTAACAATTGTGGGTCAAGATTCAGACGTGAAGCTTACAATGTTAGAATCTATCGGCCAAATCTTTCAGTCGAGGGCATAGTTCAACTGGGCAGACCACCTAGCTGCATTGATCAAGAGAAATTGCAAATATTGACAAGAAAATGATCGCGCAATAAAATTTCCATCACTCCTAATTTGGATCGCCATGAACCAAGTATGTCTAGTCGAGGAACCTATCTTTACTTCACAGTAGAGCCCAACTATGAATAAATTCAATACTTTTGCATCAAGAGTAGTCAAATCATCTGACTCCATCTCAGTCAACGTAATGTTCAAATGTTATGTAAATCATTTGAAGAATGTATCACATAAGTGGACTAGAGTATAGCAGAAATTTTAAAGGGAATTACCACCAAGTTCCCATATTCAACCAAGCCTTGACACCATTGTGCTCTAGTGTGGGATTGTTGGAGGCTCAGCCCCCCAAGAATTAGAATACCAATCGACGCCATATCAAATCTTCTAGGAGATTGACCGACAGCTAGGGTTTCAAACCCTGATACCACTAGAGGTATCGAGTGATAATCAAAACATTTTAACACCTCTGAATGATGTAGAGAAAGAAGAAGAAAGAGAAGTGGCCTTGTACACAGTCCCATTTGTATCAAATCTCGATAAGGAAGGAGGCACACCAGTAAAGAAAACACTAACTAAGAAAAGACAACATGAAAAATAAGTTAGGGGTAAGCAAGCAATCGACTCCAATGAAATTCTGGAAGATGTAAATATCATTTGGAAAGAAACATTCAAATCAAATACGTCTCTCTACTTTAATGACCCCGCAATAAGAGAAAAAATTGTCATCTTCCCCAACAAGTTAACAAAAAGAGCTCGCCAAACAGAAAAAGACCAAGCAGTTACCCAGAATATTTTAAAATCAAGCATAGGGCCGCAATTCAAGGAAGCCATGGACACTCTTAATAATAATCGTACCAAAGAAAAGAAAACAAGAGAAGCTTAGAGAAACATGTCAAAACAAGAGGGCAAAAGAAGAAGAGACTGGAGGAGGAGCAAGAAAAAAACATAAAATGATCGACCCCAATTGCATCACGTCGGTCGAAGAGCACTCGACCTGACCCAATCAAAATCCCATTCCAAAGAAGCAGTGGACGAGAATAGGTACAGTCTACCTTACAAGAGAATCACCACCACCCAAGCCTACTCCAATCATCAAAGAAAAAATAAGAGTAAGGAAGACAACGCAATAGAAAAAGAAATCCAGGAAAGGGTGACGGCAAGTGTCATCAGATGAAACAATTTCAGACTCTCCACCCAATAGTAATTGTTATTGCACAATTTGTACTTGCCCAAAGCCCAAGGTAAGTAAGGGATATTCGCGTAACAAATAGGATATCCTATTACTGTCACCTTAATAGGAAATCCCCGGTTTCTAGGGATAGGCAAGGTCTACCCAAGGGGAGGAGTCCCTAGTAACCTAAAGGGATGGAAAATTAGGGTTATGTTCAAGATATATTTCCCCCTCTTACTGGTTACCAAAAGTCACTCAATCTGTGTCCCAAAGATGAGGTTAATGAAGTGCTTGATGTACCTTCCTGGAACAAGACAATATAGCATGCATATACAATGATTCCTAGTACAAATATGATAGTAACACCTCAATAGATAATGGACAATGATAATAAGTGCTAGATGATATAATTTTGCAGCATTTAATAATTTTACAACAACAATTGATAAAATGTAACAATTGCAACAAATACTCCTCATAATTGCTTGAAATGCAATAAAAAGATAGCATTTACTAAGCAGAATGATAATCAAATGTCATAAGCAATTTCTAAAGTGTTTAGGTAGCATTAAAAGTCAATTATGCAGAAAATTTGTTGCAATTAGATGGTTGTAGCAAACATTTATAACAAGAACAAATAGGTTAGTGATCTAGGCTAAACTAGGGTTAGAGATAGTTAGTAAAATATTAGGAGAAGAGTGTTTGAGTGTTTAATCAATCCTTCAACAAGAGGGAGGCTAGAAATAATGCCTTCTAGGGCTTATGGAGTCAAGTGGACGACTTCTTCTATGACTGCAAATCAATTTTGATAGTGCACAAAAGTCTAAGAGGGAAAATGCATAGGAGAAGTAGTAACTTAAGTCCCCCTATGCATTGACCTCGAGAGACAAGATGCTAGGATGTAGGCAATTATAGGCCCTAACACCTTGCTCTCCTTAGGTTTTTTATGGAATAAAACTTAAGCAAAGATAACTAGGTTAAAATCCTTAGAGTGCTAGCAATTTAGGGCTCTAGGGTTTCACTAGTCACTAGATCAATTCAATGAAAAGCTTGGAAAATAGAAAGTAAGAAAGTAGCAACTTAAGTTCCTTACTTCAAGCATTAAGTATACCATGAAATTGCATAATCTTGTATGAGAAAATAAAACCATACACAAACCATTCAATAGATGACAAAAAATGCAGATTTTACTTACTTGCACCAAGAATAATCATGAAAATACCATGCAATATCACCAGAAAATCTTCCAAGATTGATCCAACTTACAAAAATTATCCTTATACAAGAGTGTGCATCACAATTTCAGCCAATATCCCTTACTAGGGCACAAATTTCATACCTCTTCTCTTGTGTGAGAAGTTGTGATGATTAAAATGAGAGTACTTTATGTTTATATATACAAAACTTTGACCTTTAATTAATTTTAGGTCAAAAGTAAGGATGACATGGCCAATTTACAATAGAAATCAATTTTAACATAAATAAAATTAATTAGCATCTAAAGACACCTCCAAGGGTGATGTCATGCCCTTCTGGGGTGATGTTGAGGCCCTAAGGTGGAACGTTGAGCCTAAGATGTAGGGCGCTTGGCCTCTAGAGGCCCCAGATGATGCCTACATGTGCCACCAAGCTCATGCCTCCAAAATGAAAACCCTATCTCTGGATAACGTCCAGGGTCATGATGGCGATGTCCATGTGGAAGAGCAAGATCCCCCTGGGTCTAGGTCTGTCGGGGTGCCTCCAAAGGCAACATCCTTCTTTCCTCTTGGTGCAAATATTCAATCTCTTCTTACCTCATATGTACCTGTCCACTAGTCAAGGTCCTGCAGCAACAATAAGTATGCCCTCCAAGGGTTCATAAGTCATAGGGATCATAACATGTAAATCACATCCAATAATTAAATTACCCAAATATGTGCATAAAACCCCCCTTTAACCCAGAAAAATGCTCAAAGATGTTATGCAATTTGACAACTTAGGTTTGGAGAAGGTCTCGTGGCATCCTATTGAGATAAACTCTCTTAAGTTTGGGGTGTTTCCCAGGTGGTATCTAGTCCAATTCATGTAAGTGTATGAGGTGGCCACTGGCATGGGGTAAGTGTTTGGGCATGGGGTGCATGTAATAACAAGGAAATGTAAATTCTTACATGTTGGTGCCTTTGTATAGGGTGAGTTGCACCTTGTCATAAATGCAATTGTTTCCTAACCCATTCATTTCCTTTTACTCTTAGTTTTATTTCTTTTGATCTTTTGCTTTTGTGCTTCAAGGGAATAGTTGAGGGCCATTGTCCTGGTTTCATGACCAGAGATGACAGCGTTATCCACAAACATTTCACGGAGATGAGAAGGTTGGATCGTGATGAGACCCCCTTTCTCTTGGCTACACCACCAAGAGCCACTACCCTGGTTTGGTGACCAGAAGGTAGAAGTGTCATACTGTTACATTCCCATGGTCATAATAGGTTGACTCGTGATGAGACCTCCTATCCATCAACTAGTACCTTGAGTGTTTATGTATCTTATGGGTCCCCTTTTCTTATTGAGAAGCTTTTCACTGCTTTCTCGCGAATCCATGGGCGAAGCATCTAAAAGGTTTCAACATTGGCTTTTAACTCTTGCCAGCTACTTTTAACCTCTGGGCCTTTAGCCCCTTCTTCCCACAAGGAAAAGCACAACCCTTCCTAGTGTAGCCAATCCCAATGCCCAAACAAGGGTAGGGCAGACGAGAGGAATAAATATGGAAAGTGGTAAGTATGGAGGGAATGAATGATGAATTTTCATAGACCCACCCAGTAGCAACCCATCCTAAAGGGAAATCAACTTACTAGGGCACCATGTCACCATTCTAGGTATGAACGAGGAAAATAGCATAATTTCCAAGCAAACGTCATGAAATGAAGAAGGATTCAATACAACGTATTCAAGTGCTTCAAAAATCGAAGTGATACATACCATGACACCCAAACTCATTACCTCATGGAGCAATACTCATTGTTACTTCAAGACCAGGCTGGTGGGATGGATACTGCTATTGTTGATAAATGGATTGCACTGAAGAAAAGAAGGGCCCTGTGGGGCCATGCTCAAGTTGTCCGACTCTCGGTACTCCATGTCTAGGACCTATGGGCCTCAAGAGATGATATCCTTAGTTATCCCTAGGCTAGGGGATAACAATAACAACCAAGGAAGTGCATCTCACTTGGGGTCGAGGGATATTGACCATATAGTACATATTGGAAAAGCCAAAAATATTGTTACAGTCAAAAAATATATTTCCTACTTCACCCTACTGGTAGCTTATCATAGCAAACACAGTCAATCGATCAATCCTAAATCACATGTTGCAGTAGGTACATCGACATGCACAAAAGGAGGAATAGGCATGAATATCCAGGGGTTAGTCCACACATTTCCCGCACACAAGTCATTCGACGCACAACCAATTACAATACCACTGGACGACACATATCTCTTGGAAAAATTTAATGAGGAAGCAAGGTAGCGAGGCTAGCAAACTATCCAGACAGAAGAACAACAAAAATAAGGTAATAATGATGGAAAAGGATCACCCCAAAAGTCAAGCAGCCCTCCTAAAAATATCCCCTTAAGAAGCCCTCACAAAGGTTAGTCAGATCTTCCCGAATGGACTAAAAACATAGAGAAAATCAACGCATAGGATCACGGGATTGATGGAAATAGGAGAAAACATGATGTGGATACACAACAAGGATCAGGGGAGCACAACAAAGAAAATCGATGAAACAAGGATTCCAAAAAAGGCAATGACGCAAACAAAGGAATAGAAAACATGCCAGCACAACAAAATCCAGAAGAGACAAGCAAGAAAAAGAAAACCATACATAGGAAAGACAGTACTTTAAAGGCAATTACATTCACATCCTTTGAACCAGTCGGGTCGATAGAAGCACCAGAAGAAATAGTATTTGACCCAACATTCGCATTGGATGAACATATAATGGACCGATATAATGAGGTGTCCAAAGAAGTAACAAATAGATGGAAGAGGGCTTCAAGAGACGGCACCCGACTTTCAACAAGAAAAAATAAAGAGAAACAAGTATTAATGGATGTTGTACTGCTTGAAAAAGAAAAATTGGATATTGACCAGCCGACAAAAGGAATCAACCCGTTAGAAGCAATGAAACATTTGATCAAGGTAGTCATAAGCACATGTTCTAAAAATTAAGCAGAAATTCAACACCTGAAACAAGAAAATAAGGAGCTTAAACAACTACACAATAGGGCACTGAGAAATAATCAAGATGGACTGGCCCATCAAAAAATGAGAAGTTTAAAGAGGTACATCAAAAACTGGAACAAGTCACTTCACAAGCAACAATATTAAATATAATACTTAACAATTGGCCAACATACTTTGCTTCAACATACAACAAACTCAAATCTCAAAGAGCAATAGTCGATGATTTAAAGAAAACAAGGGACCTTACCACCGACTCAAAATCTAAAGCAACCATAATGACTCATATTGCAAGGGAAAAGCAGTCGAGACAAAACTAGCAAAGCAAGAAAAGGAATGGTTGAGAGAAGCAACCAAAGAGAAAATGGAAACAAATCAAACCACTAAACACCTCGACTTGGTCAAAGTAAAAACAAAGGAAGTTGAAGAGAAATTTGACCCAGAGTCGATCCTTGTACAGGAAGCCTCATTGACCGACAAGTTGAATTTCTTGGGAAAATTGAAATCAATAGGAATAGAAGCACAACACTCCATTGAAGAATGGCACATGTTCTCCCATCACTTTCTACAAACAACCCCAACTATTTATCAGACAGAGTTTGAAGGATTGTCACAACCAAAACAGTTGGGGGCTACATCGACTTACCGAAAGAACTTCCATTTTTTCAATCCCACGGCATCTGAGTTGGACATTCCGACCGTCAGACATCAGTGAAGGACTCCAATGTTAGTCATGGAAGGATCAGAAGAATCCCATGTGCATTTCAAATCATCTACATTGCCTCCAAATGTAAGAATGCACAAGTGGGAAATTCCTCAAAAGACAAATGATCAGACCCCACAGCCAGCAGAAAATCCATAGGCAAGCAAATGGAATTCATCACTGCTTGACAGAAACATCTTTTCTCTTCTCTCTTTCTCTCTCTATTTTTCCCATTTTGTAAATATCTTCCAATGTACTAGCCACACTTCCCCCTTACTCGGGACGAGCAAGGAATTGAGGGGGGGAGGAGATGTTGTAGGGGTTAGTCAGCTATGCTGACTAGCCATGTCGATTGTGGTAGTCGGTTAGGAAAGTCGGTCGAATAGACAGTTAGAGTCGAATGACCAAACAGTTAAGCAATGTAACCGATTGGTAACTATACATCACACACACACACACACATGATTATATTAATGGAATGACAAAGATTGTTTTGGCTATAATAAAATGCATTGATGGTTCTCCCACTACTTGTGTATGTCTATCTGTATGTCTATGTGTTTCTCTATATAATGTTTTAGTATGTTTTGCTATGTGTAAGGATCTACCGGTAACCTTCTCGTACTTTCCCTTATACTGCAATAGGTGACAAGAATGCCACATCATCACATATTACCACATGGACTATTCTAGGAGAGTATCCCTACCCAATTGGACTAGTATCTCCACATGAGGCATTCATTACGATATATATATACTCACACGTGGGGATTTGTTGAGGTGGTTGAGGAATTCTAGAAGGTGGTCACAAAAGATTACAATGGTTACAGGTGGTTATGACATTGGTTATCACTCACTACATTATTTTATTGATGAGTACCTAGCATTGGGGAGCTACACATGCCACTCTTCAGGGGATCCTTACCTTGGATGTCCCACATGCATGGCATGACATCACCTTCTTTTAGAGGTCATTTCACTTGGATATCCATCTTCCTTGCTTCATGGGATTGGTTAGAGGATCTCCATTGTTCTTGGGCATTTGTTTGACAATTCATCACACTCTTGAGGGGTCATTGGCACATTCTATGATGGGCCCACTTGTCTTCATGCTTCCTTGGGCCACACGTGTGGCATATTTTTACACTATTCACCATTTTGAGGAGGGTGCTCTTGTATTTGAGGATTATTTGTGTGGTTTTGTGACCACACATGGTATTTTCTCATGGATTTGATTTTTCCTTGTGATTTGAGCTAGCACGTTGTATTGACTCATTGTATTGAGAGGGCTCTCTATCTATATAAGGAGGGAGCCTCCTCACTTTTCATTTAGATTTTGGAGAATAAGAAATATCACTTGACTCATTTCTATTTGGTGGTAGTAGTTTAACTTAGTATTTTTCTTGAGAAATTTCTTATGAGGAATCTAGCAATAGTGTCTTGATTGTAACAGGTGAAGATGGATTAAGAAAACTAGCCAGGATCCATAAGAGGAACAAAGTGCTACAGTAGAGGAACTTGATAAGGTAATTATACTTCCTTATAGTATTTAGTTGTACATGCTTAAACTAGAGTATTGAGTTTGGAAAAGCTTGATTTGTTTTCCAACTCCTACCTTAGGATAATGTAGAGACTACCCCTTGCCACTTAAAGAGTTGATCACACACTATTATCACCATCTATATCTTGGAACATCTAAGACTTCTTTGGGGAATTTGTTGGGTACACCCTAGGGTTGCCCAGAATCCCAAGATTAGTTTACAAGAACCAAGCCTAACTAAGCCTCAAGGAGTGCTAGGTCGACCCCATATCCCAATAGAAGTTAGGCATTGTTCTTTCATTTCCTTTCTCTCATCAAAATTTTCAATTTAACTTTCATTTATTTATTTGTTTTGAGTTATCTAGGGTTTAAATTTATCATATCATTAGATATAGATTGTTTCTTTCAAGTCTTAGCTAAATTGTTAGATCCATATTAGGCTTGAGTTCATTTATGTAAACCATTTTATTCTTTGATGTTTTATCATTAAGATTTTTACATGTGTATAGTATCTAGAGCTTAATTTCATTTTCTTGGATAGATCTAAAATCTGAGAATGAATGGATTCATGGTTGTTGAACCACACTTTATTTGAGTTCTTTCATTCTAAACTAGATGCTGAAAAATTAGTTTGACGTGAGGGTTTCAGGATTTAAACTTGTTTATTTTCATATCTAAGATGTCGGGCATCGTCCCCCGAAACCCACGACGCCCAAACAAACAAATTTGTTTTTAATTTTTTTTATAATTAAGTTTGTTATTATTTCAATTTTAAAAATGTTTTTTATTTTTTTTTAATTGTTTTTATTTTATTAAATTTGTTTTCATTTGGTTTTTATTAATTTTTTACTTTAATTTTAATTAAATCTGCAATGTTTTTAAATTTTATTTTTTATTTTTAGTTTTATTAAATTTGTTTTAAAAAAAAAAAATTTAATTCTTGTTTTTTATTTTATTAAATATGATTGGTTCTTATTTAAAAAAAAAAATTAAATTTTTTTTTTTTTGGTTTTTTATTTTAATTTTTAAAGTTTTAGTTAAAAAATAATAGTTTTTTTTTTTTTTTTTGGGGGTCTTTTTAAGTATTTATTTTTTTTTATATGTTTTTAAAGTTGTTTAATAATTTAAAAAATATATATATTATTGTTTTTTGAAAAATTTTAAATTTTTTCATTTCTTTTTAGTTATTTTTCTTTTTCATCTTGTTTTTTAATCTTTTTTTAAATTATTTGCGAAGATTTTCTCCTTTCTATTCATTTTTTTTTAATGTAAATTAAAAAAAAATAGTTGTAAATAAATTTTCAAGTGACCATTTAGGGTTCAATTTTTGGTTGTTTATTTGCATAGGGATCTGTTGTCAAGACTACAATTTCAATTAGGCCGTAAAGAGTTATAATTTTAATGTTTAAAAAAAAAAAACAATAACAACAACATTTTGCTTTAGGTAGCATCACTTTTTTATTTAGGTGTTGATTTTAAGGTTTTTATGAACATCTATATGATTTTTTAAGACCATGCTTGAAAAATGATGTAATTTTAACCCATGCTAGAAAAAATGGTGCTACCGGTAGCACCACTTTTTGATTCATGGGTTGATTTTCATGTTTTTAATGCAAAAATATGGGTTTTAAGGGCTAGAGTTCTCGTTTTGAGGTCACATTTCTCGTTAAGTCGGTAACTTTGTTTGTTGAAACTCAATGTCATGTATGTAAGCAATGTGTGACAAACAACAATGTTGCTTACCAACCCAGACAACCTTTATTTGGATCAATATAACAAACACTATTCCACATAAACATACCCTAGTTTTTCCTCAAAGATCAGTCATAGATGGTGATGCTATTACAAATTGTTGTCAACAAACTATAAACATCTATACTAATCAACAACATAGGCAACCTTTGTCTCCAATTACAGTTGAAGGGAATTGTAATGTATAAGATAAAACTATTTACCAGAGAGTCAACTCTATTTTACAAAATATGTTCTCAAATTTGCCTCAAAGATCAATAATCGATATTGTTACTAGTATAAACCACTCTAATCAAAATATATAAGGTTGTGTTGCTTAACAACCTAGGTAGACTTTATCTTTAATTACAATTGAAGGGAAGCCTGGTAGTGTACAAGATAAAACTCTATACCACATAATGAAGCCCAATTTTACCTCAAAGATCAACTATTGATGTTGCTACTATTACAATTCACATTGATCAAAGTATAGAAGGTTGTGTTGCTAAACAACCTAGGCATACTTTGACTCTAGTTATTGTTGAAGGGAATATCGGTGTAGTCCTACCCAATGGGAATCAATTGGAACATGCATCTCTTGAGAATTTGGATTCAATTGGAAGTCACGCAATAGTCGAAAGAACTACATTTGATAAACAAATGGATAGAAATGCACTTGTACAAAACCAAAATTCTATAGATGTAGAAGCTTCAATAGAAATTCATGAAGGTTGTTCAAAAAATCAGATTACACATGCTACCAAAAGGTTGCTAGGAAACCATTTAAGGACATCCTTATTGGGTCTTAGGAAATGGTCATGATGGTATAACCATAAGCTAAATGAGGGGATTCTTTATTTTTTTTATTTTTAAGGAAATTGGGAGATAGTTCTATAGGAAGTCACTTCAAGCTATAGATGAAAGTGACATTGTCTATGGAATTGGGTACTTCATGAGAAAAAATTTATAGTGAAGAGTCTAAAATTGGGGATTTTCTTGAAAACCTAGATAGAGTTGTTGATAAAATTTGATTAATTGTTGTGCAATAAATCCATAATGATTTTATGCCTAAGAACATGGCTCCAATATTTATTGAATCAAACATGGGTCTTAAGGCTTTGCTATGTCTGAAGCAAATTGACACACATGGTGTAATAAAGAGTGTTAATCCAACATCAATTTACGAGGAAATGAAAGTGTGGAGCATGGAAGATGAGGTTATTGATATCGGTTGAGAGAGAACTGATGGTTTCACATATGGACTAAGAGTGAAGTAGGTAAAGTAATATGCTTCCTATATGATTGAATCATATGAAAAGAGGTTTGAAATAAGAGTTGATGAAGCTTCTTTCAAACTTGGTAATTATTCTAATACATACTTGAGAGAGAACTGATGGTTTCACATATGGACTAAGAGTGAAGTAGGTAAAGTAATATGCTTCTTGTATGATTGAATCATATGAAAAGAGGTTTGAAATAAGAGTTGATGAAGCTTCTTTCAAACTTGGTAATTATTCTAATGCATGTGTATGTGAGATGTTATTTGAGTTACTAGAAGATAATGGATTGATGTCTTGTGTAAGACTTGGATGGAAAGGAAGAATATAAATAGGTTTTACATGCTATTGATATAGAAGTTAGGATAATTGAATCATATAGTTAAACATGAATTCATGTGATGGGATCTTGATGGCATATGGAAGGATGGTGAAAGCAATTTTTTTTAGTGTCATGATCTAGTTTCCATATTTTGTTGAGTATGCAATAATAATATTTTTTTGATGGGAAATAATTTTTGTCCATGGTGCACATACAATAAAAAGGACATACAAATGGTTATATATGAAATTAAAATACAATAAGGGGATATTATCCATATTGTTTACAATTTCTATGCAGTGATCAAACTTGCTCCTAATAAACTATACACACATTTATTAAAAGTTTAAATTCGTGTTTATATATTTCCATTACTTTTTTAATCTTACTTTGTTTTAAAACATTAGAAGTTTAATCTTGCTTTGGAACCTATTGTCCCCCAGGACACCCTTGTCGAAATTTTTTGATCCCGAGCTAGAGAATGAATCTCTCATATAAATCATTTTTCTTCCACTTAGTGGTAGACCCTACGCTCCTTCCCCCTTATCCAAAATACTTTGATTTTCCCCCCTTTCACCCCTCCAAGAAATCCTCTAATTCTAATAGCCTATTTAACCTTCCCATGCATCCTCCCTAAATCAATCCTAGGATTCCCACACAAAATCCTCACATGTAAGTATTTTGAAATCAAGAGTATTGTGAAATATTTGCACATGAGTCTCAAAGTACTACAAATGATAGAAAATGTCCCCATGTGATCCAAATTAATGACCCTTACTTGTCCATTAGGGATGGAAATATTGGGGGCCCAAATATGTAAGTTGCCACAAACGACAGAGGATTACCTTGTGAAAGAAGATCAACAATTCATACTTCCTCGTGGTGAGATAAGTAAATGAGGAGCATGTGAATACAAAGTGTTGCAAACGAGTGGTATTCATCCTATGGGAATATATTGATGATCCACGTCCTCTTTTAGAAACCATATCCATATAGGGCTTGAAAATGCCAAAATATCGCAAATGTTGTAATTTATGCCAAGGGATCAGAATGATGACCAATAGATGATTGATGGGGGTTCCCACTGCTAGTGTGAAAAATTGTGGCACCACTAGAATCAAAAGCACCAACCAATGTTTAGATTCACCTCTATGGTCCCATCAATAAATCTCCCTAAATAATAAGGGTCCACCATGTGTCCAAACATGCTCAACTATTATAGATCTTTGTACATAATCTCCATTTAATCCTAGATCTGAGCAATGAATGCTCACACGATGGAGAAATTTTCTCCATAACAGCTGACAAGTAGAAATCCCTCCATTACTTTTGTGAACTCTTGAAGGAAAATAATCCCAATTAAAAAAAACTACAACTCTCCATAGCTCATTATCCCATCAGTTTGACTTGATGCTTCCACCACCATTGAAATCAAATTTTGTTGCCTCTAACTATGTACCATCATTTTCACTAGGTAAGTCCTTCATTTTCTCAAACTCAACACATTTCCATTATAGTAATTGTTTCCACTATGAATAAAGATAAGAAAGCTTCCTTTGATGTGTCATCATGCCATGACCAAAGCTAAGAAATATTCCTTTGAGGTGTTAAGTTGTCATTTAGACATGAGTGATGTTTCATCTTAAATCGTCCCCTTTTCATGGATAATCTTACTAGACTAGCTTCCTTTACCCTTTAATATCCATCTCCTCAAAAATTGATAAGGGATCTCTACATTCAATTCTTGCATAGATAATAAAAAGCATGCTATTGGAATTATATCTTAGTTCAACACATCATTCTTAAGACACATCCATTTCCTGAATTTATCAAGCTATGTAGTGAGAACTACAATCCCACCACCCCATATGTCACGTCCTTAAATGGTCGGTATTATATTTTTTGCATCACTACTAAATCCATATCCACGATGTTGGACACCTCAATCAATTCAATATTGCATTCCCTCAAGGTCCATAGAAATGGATACCTTGCACTATCTAATTACCGGATGAAGGACCTACTTCTGAAACTACTACATAGTTAGATACCTACACTTAACTAATCACCCCCATAAAGAACCAAGAATTTTCCTAAATGGGTCCAGGAGTCGATATCTTTGTTCACCATTATCTTAGGAAGAGATGACAATTACAATATGGACAGGGCCATTTTTCCCTTTTAGATATATTTCATGGCTTCCAAGTTCCCCCCTTTAGATACACAAAGGATGTCTCCAAAAATACGAGGGAGAAATTGGTGAATTTCATGAGTGATTAGATTTCATGTTACCCCTCCTACTTAGTTTACCTCTTCATTTTTTATCAAAGTGCCTCCCTGACCCACCTAGAGCTATAGAAATTTAAGGATGGTAAACCATTGAGGTGTATTGATTGGGTACCATGGGTCAAGAAAGATGATGATGGCTCTACCCTATTTAACTATATCAATTTATTCACATATACAACCTTTGCAATTATAATACGGAAGGAACCAAAGAGGATGATCGATGAATTTAAGCACTAACTATAGGTGGTTACCAAAATTAGAAGGGGGGCATGGGTTTTGGGGGAAGTTTCATCATCATCAGGATGTATGGGTTAGACCTATGCCTTTATAGCATTGACACGTTCCTCACCCTAAGGGTTTTCATGCTTGAGTATCCTAGACAATTGGTTCAGATAGATGAATAATGTTCTTCAAAATCCAAGAAGAAGTTCCCTCTCTCAAACCATGGAAGTATGATCCTTACTTCATAACAACCATAGAAAAGGGAAATTTTATTAGCCATCTCATTCTTTTATAGCTTGTTGGTTTTCCTAGAGTTGAAAAATGCTCCCACTTTGCATGGAATTTATGTTTCTCTTACAATCAAATCAAGGCCTAGATAAACCATATTCCCAAAAAGTATCAATTCCATGGCCTCATCATCATAATTAAGAATGGGATCATCTATCTCCTAGTTTTGAAAATTAAACTATCCAAAAAAAAATTGTATAATTATGTTTTTTTCATGATATTTAATATACATGTTGGTCAATTGTTTGTATCTCTTCATGCATCCAAACTCTCTTGGACTTTCTTCACTGTGAACATATCATTTGGGGATGCCCTTGTTTCGACCATTGCCATGTTTGTATAAGTTTAGAGTTGAATTCATGGACAACAAGGGTGTCCTCTATAATTGGGCTCGGGCAAAGTTCTATTCATTGCAATTTTGTAGTCTTCCCAAATTTCGCTCGATTAGTTGGGAATTTCTTTAGATTATGCATGCTCCAATGAGTTTTTTTGGGGGGGATTCCAGATATATAGGTTATTGAAGTGGAAGCGATTGTCAAAAATCTATCTCAAATAAAGTACATAAGTTTTTATAGAGTACTCAAACTTGTTATAAAGTACTTCAAGTCTTACATAAACACATGCACACAATCTAAAACACTACAACAAAAAATTCCATGAACTTGTGAATTGGGGGTGTCTTTATGAACTATTCAAGGTTAATGAGGTCATTCATGTAGAATTTGACACCTCATCATGCACAAAGAGTTGTCTTAATTTTTTTTACCCTTCACGAGTGAATGATTTAGATCGGGTGTCCATTTTATGGAACTAGGAAGACTAAAATGTGAAAAATGTCATTTTGTACTAGATGAAATTTTAATCAACACTGTAATGTTATAAAAAATTCAGTTGTTGCTCCAAAATCCAATTTTGGGCATTAAAAAATGTATTGCATCAACTTTAGTAGGCTCAAACAGATGCATGTTGGTCCTATGTGAAGACATCCAAGTGAAATCCAAAATCATATAGTGTAATTATCCAATCTTTATACAAAGCCTATGAGGTAGATTTTCCAAATGAATATCTAGCTGCCCACAATAAATTTGCCAAAACTATAAAAACCATGAGTTGACTTATTTGACATGTTTTAACCCAAATGCATGCATATGCCTCATTAATAGTCCAAAAGTTTATTTTCAAGTTTCTTAGTGTGTATTTTAACCTCCCTGACCTTCCACGTTGCCATAATTTCAAGCCAATGCCAAAAAATATTTTTTGTATAAAAATACAAGCAAGCTACCTTTACATCAAAGTACAAACCAAGCAGGAGTGCCTCAAGAAAATACATGTTGACCCTATAAAAATACATTTATGAGGTAAACCAAATATTATATGATAACATAAATAAGAGTCTTAATAATATCAAGATAACATATTGATGCAAGAGAATACTTGGTTGAGCAAGATATCATACATGCATTTGAATGCATAGGTAGGTGTGGGAGACATAAAAGTGCTTCAGATCGCATGACTTTCATCAAAAACTGTCTCAGAGACATGAAATTTGTGTGGAACAATTTGAAACAGTCAAAAAAGTTGGCGTGCTCATGGAGAACGAAATTTTGGAAAAAATTAGCATTCAGGGTGGCTGCCAAATGGAGATGTAGGCCAATTTTCCTTCCCATAAGTTACGACATGATAGAGAATGATTGAAAACAACCTAAGAAGTGATATGGAATTATCTAAACCCAAGTAAGAGTAACTAATTTGTGTATGAGATTTTGTTGCATGGGTGAGCAAAATCTCTTATGTTAAGCTAGGCTATGAGCTAAACAATAGACAATTTAGATTAGTTGTGGGACAATGACAAGAGTATTACTACAAGAAAACAAAGCAAAATAGCATGCATAAAACTAAACCACAATTAAAATACAAGTATGCCATTGAAACATAAAAGATAGGAAGAAACGGCAGCACTCATATATTAGTCCAATGGAAAGGCATCAATATGAGTAACAACACATGGGGAGAATTGTTGGATGCAAATGGGCTCCAACAGTCTCCTTGGGATGGATCCTTTTGCTTCTTGAAATCCCTCTCTCATAGTGGTAAGTGAAGAGGTATATGTTCTTTGAGGAAAGAACACAAACAATCATGAGGGTGATGAACAGTATATATGAGAAAGAAAGATAGATGATCTCCAATCTCATTCCTACAACATAACCTTGCAATTCTTCTCTCTTCAAATGTTGCCCCATGGATTTCATTTATAAAAAAATTATGAACTCTTTGAAAAACTAGTTCCAATGTGAAATATCTTCATTCAAAAGGAGATCTCAATGCTTGAAAGGGACTTTGGAAGGCCAAAGTACTCCTCATAAATGGAATAGAAGCTCGAATTTCTCTTGTACATCGACTTAGAGCAAACTGAGCTAGGTCTACCTCCTTAAATGCATCAAAGAGGTCACACTCACTTGTGTGAACATACTTGTGTGGATTTTGAAGGAAATGTCATGAAAATTGCATGAGTGTTAGTGATGGAAGGTTGTGCAAGGGGATAAAGATCCACTTTGTAATGTTTTTCCTTTTGTCATTGAGATGATGTAAAGTATCCATGAGGTAGTTGTAAGACCTCAAGCACCAAGGGTCAATGTGTGCCCTCCCATGGTGCATAAGACCAGCCAACGACGGACCCAATGATACCATAGGTTCCTTGTATATCGAAAAAGGTGAGTCGAGGCACCTCCAAACCCCTTGGCAGGACGAATCATGATGTTCAGTTGGGTTGAAGCACCCAAGCCATGGGTCAGCACACCCATGACTAGGAAAAGTGAAGAGCATGAAGGTTTCAGTGGACAAGGCACCAAGTGCCCAGTTGGGTGGGCGGGCCCAAATGAATAACATGAAGAACGTGGTAAGGGGTGCTAGTTGGAAAGGCGTGCTCAACCGAAATGACATTATGGGAAAACAATGGGGCGCTCAGTGGATTGACACACCCTATGGGCCAATGCGCCCAATGACGCCTTGATGTTTGTGCACTTGATGAATCGATGCACCCAACACATATTTGCGAAGAGGTATGATTAAACGTCACACCCAAAGGAAGCGACCATCCACCAAGGCTATTCGCATATAGAGAAGGCAAGGGGCGCATGCCAAACGGGGGAAGACAAGAACAACAAGGTTGACAAGTGAGAGGGAAACTTTAGATAAGTGACAAGATCACACAACGAATCATCTGGGAAAGAATTGGGTTTAGTGAGGTGCGCATCTCTGTGGTCCACTACAAAAGAAGTAGTTTTGAAGAAGATGAGCAGGTGCTCAGGCAGGTCACTCCCACAGTTTAGTGGGGCACCTAGACTGTCCACTCGGCATGGTGTAATGCAACAAAGGTTTGTGGAAGGTGTGAACTGAAGGTAGAACCGAAGGAGCATTGACAATAGAGTTTGCAAAGGTGAAAGCTTTTGTGTTTTTGCGACATGCACTCTATGTAACTGTAATTGTCATTTGTAAATGAGTTGCACACTCGGTTATGTTATATGAAAAAAGGGACAGGTGTTAGGCCGGTTGGGTCGCCCGATTTACATATTGGACTATCTACTATGCATTTGCTTGTTTATGAATTGTGCTAAGTAATGAACACATATAACATGTTAAACTGCCATAATTGTTATAAGTTGAAGTGATGGCATAGTCTGAACCCGGTATGCTTGGGTTGGCCTCGCCACCAAGTCAGAAAGGTTCTTATGTCGCATGTTGACGAGAACGATGGTTCACAGTGATCCATGCCAGATCTCTATGGGCGAGAAAATCGGTATCAAAGTTGGTTCTCCAAATGAAATGCTCATGTTGCTAAGAGAACTTCACCATGATGAATAGTGGGAAAGTGAGGCAGGACTTGGCAAGGATGAAGTCGTTTGGTGGTTGTTTGTTTCACATAGGTTCACAACAGATGATTTTGCAAAAGGATGACACTGATAGACCACAATGATTTGTGGAAAGTCCAAAGGAAGTTGGACTGTGCACTCGACCACAAGTCAAGATAGAGATAAAGGGTGAATTTTTAGAGGCAAGTTGGACAAAGGCACACGAAGTCTACGAAGATGTGTGAACAAAGTAGTATGTTGGGTTGTGAATCTTGTTGTTGGTCGTTTGATGCAACGCATGATGCATGGAAATATCTTTCTGATGGAAGAAGGTCTGGTTCCTTAGATGGAAGTCAAGGCAAGAGCATGCACCATTTTTTCTATGTCGAAGTGATCATCAACAGAAGAAGAGTCTAAGTGCTTGTTGATATAGGTGCTTCACACAATTTCCCGCAGACAGAGTTGGCTAAGGAGCTTGGTCTCGAGGTCACTGTGAGTAAGGAAGAAGTGAAAGCAGTGAACTATAAGGCAAGGACAATGACAGGAGTTTCCACAGTTGTTCCGATGCAACTAGATGATTGGAAGGGACGTGCAAACTTTGTAATTTTGCTAATGGATGATTTTGAAGTCATTTTGGGACAGGAATTCCTTAGAAGGAACATAATTGTTCTGGTGTCATGGTTGGACAAGTTGGTTATAGCAAGTGAAGGGAAGACATGGGTTGTGCACACAACCACACAAGAGTCTAATGGATGAGTACAGATTGTCTCTACGTTGAGTTTGAAGAGATAAGCACGACACATGAAATCTCATATTTATGCGACGACCATTCAGGAAGTTACAAATGATGAAGTGGGGATGCCTATTCCACCAGAACTATCTCGACTATTGAATAGATTCATGGATTGATTGTTGGAGATTTTCCCAAGGTACTCCCACAAAGGCACAACATTGACTATCGAATTGAGCTAGATCTGGGGCTGTATCCATCTGTGAAAGCTCCCTACAAGTTGTCTAGACCTAAGTTCAAAGAATTGAAGAGAGAATTGACAAAGTTGATTGATGTAGGCTTCATTCGACCCTCTCGGCCCTCTTATAGCGCTCCAATCCTATTTCAAGAGAAGAAGGACATAGTGTAACTATGGATATGTCTTGACTACAGAGCATTGAACAAGCAAATCATGAAGAACATGTATCCCTTGCCACTTGTTGCGAACTATTTTGACAAGCTAGCCAAAGTTAATGTCTTCTCCAAGTTGGACTTGAGACATGGTTACTATCAAGTGTGGGTTGCAAAGGGAGATGAGTAGAAGACAACAATGGTGACATGGTATGAAAGTTACAAGTTTTTAGTGATGTCATTCGGCCTTTGCAATGCCCCAATCACCTTTTTCACATAGATGAATGACGTTCTTAGGTCATTTTTGGATAAGTTTTTGGTGGTGTACTTAGACAATATTGTGGTGTTTAGTGAGAGTATGGAGGAGCACAAAAAACATTTGGAGGCATTCTTTGAGGCGTTACGGAAGCATGAGTTGTTCTTGAAGAAATCCAAGTGCATTTTTGGTAGACCAAAATATCCTTCCTAGGCCATTGGATTGGACATGGAAGTATTTGCATGGCCCCTATAAAGATCGTTGTGATCACAAATTGGGAGGAGTCGTGCACCGTGCACGATGTGAGGGTCTTCCTTGGACTAGCCAACTACTATCGCATATTTGTAGAGGGTTACTCCAAGAATGTTGCACTACCAACATATTTTTTTAATAAGGAGAGGTCTTGGAATTGGTAGGAAAAGAACAAGTCTATATTCAAAGAGTTAAAGCGCATAATTGTCTCTACCACCATATTGAAGCTACCCAATTTTGAGCAGTCGTTTGAGGTGTAGACATATGCTTCAGAATTTTCCATAGGAGGGGTTTTGATGCAAGATGGGAACCTTGTGGCTTTCGAGAGAAGGAAACTACAGGGACACAAATGAAGGTATATGATCCATGAGAAAGAGATGACTGCAATTGTGCACTGCCTACAGGTTTGGAGGCACTACTTGTTGGGCAGGCCCTTTGTGGTCAATACCGACAATATTGCGACGAGATACTTTTCCACACAACCCAAGTTGTCAATCAAGCAAGCATGTTGGTAGCACTTCTTGATCGAATTTGACATGTCCATTGAGTATAGGCTCAAAAAACTCAATGTTGTCGTAGATGCCTTGAGTAGGAATGCACAATTGGCTATGAATAAGGAAGATGAGTTTTCGACACTGGATGGAAGCCAGATTCAAGTGCTAAAAGAGTTGTGAGAAAGTATTAAGGAAGGACTGGAGGTTGATCCGACTGCAAAGAACATTATGAAGCAAGTAGAGAGAGAGAAGACGAGGACTTTCTTTCTTCACGACGGGCTCTTGTATTTTGGTGAGCACCTCTATGTACCCAAGTCAAGTAATCTCTGAAAGGAGCTCTTGAAGGAGTGTCATGACTCACCTTCGGCTAGCCACCCAGAACATTGGCATTTTTAGAGAGAGGATACTTGTGGGAACGTATGACGCGAGACATGAAAGATTATGCTCATAATTGTCTTATTTGTCAACAAGAAAAGACTGACACCATATTGTAGGCAGGTCTGTTGCAACCTTTGTCGATTCTCGAGAAGCCATGGTTATTATTTCGATGGACTTCATCAAATAGATTCCTATGGTGCAGGGGTACAACGGAATCATAGTCATGGTTGATCATTTTTCCAAGTACGATTTTTTCATTCCAATGAAGATGACTTGCAAAGTAGAGGATGTAGCGAAGATGTTTTCCAAACATGTAGTGAAGTATTGAGGCCTTCCATTGAGCATCATATGGGAAAAATATGTGAGTTTCACCAACAAGTTTTGGGCGACATTGTTCGAGCTTGTAGGCATGAAGTTATTTATGAGCTCCTCCTACCATCCATAGATAGATGGTCAGATGAAATGCATCAATGGACTACTAGAGGACTACTTGTGACACTATGTGCGGGTTGATCAAACTAATTGGGAGGATCTATTGGATGTGGCACAATTCAATTATAACTTGTAGAAAAGATCTGCAGCGAGTTATAGTTCGTTCGAGTTGATGAATGGACAACAACCTATCACCCAATAGTTGTTGATGCAGGGCTATTACATAGACCCACCACCTAGGTTGGGCCATGCTACTCCATACAACACTCTGATATTGCTATGATACCACAATGTAACATCCCCAACCACCCCAGGTTGGGCCACATCACACAACCTCAACCTCTATAGCTCTAAGTTAACAAGACTGTAACATCCCTAACATAATACTAAGCAAAGTTACTCTGAAGTTTCACTGGGCAGAGCCTACTCTAACACAAGTCCGCACAATGTCACTTGAAGAAACGCGTTCATCCCAAGCTTGAGTCGTGCCACGTATCTTATAACAACAGAAGAAAATTTTCATTTTTAATACAACCTTAAGCAACAGAAGTAACTCACTAACTGTGTGCATCAACATACTAATCACACAACATAATTGTGTGCACCATCATATTGATGACACAACATAATTGCGTGCACATTGATCTAAGCATCATGCGCCACTTCTGATTTCACTGTGCATGAGATCTATTTCCTTAAATGTACACATGAATTTCAACCTCTTGATGCACACAAGCTACAATCCTACGCACCCGACCACTCAATCCTCTTCTTGATTACTCATAACCAAAATCGCAAGGTTAACTTAACTGGAAAGACTATCCACAATTGTCATATCGATGCACAACTACAAATACATGCTATAAGTACCATACTTACATGCGAAAACAACATTAAACATAATAACAACAAATACTTATATGAAACAACATACAAGAATTAACCCATGTCTAACATAGATATACAAATACACAGTAAACAAGACAAGCACATTAAGAACACTTATCTTTTATGAAAGTCACCAACTACGGCCTTGACTCAGACGTTCCTTCCAGCCATAGACGTTTTTTCTCATAATATTTTAGCAACAGGTCAATCTTGAGTTAGGGCTCAACTCCACCAGGGAAAAAGACTTCTAGTGACACCATAAGGTCTAACTCTCAACATAATTGCTCAGTCCTAAATGTTCGTTGCTAAAACTAGTCCACAGTCCCTCATTTCCCACGCACTTGTCACACCCAAGGAAGTGTGCCCCTTCTCTAATCAACAGTCCTTCGACTGCCCCACTTCCCTTCCCAGTGTTACCAGCAACAGTTCCAACGTGAAGTCTCTGAGCCATGTGACTAATGCTCAGTGCACTAGGGAGCAATTCTCAACAATACTCTCACCTGGAGATTATGCTCCTAGGTCTGAAAACCACTTCTCAGCAACCTATCTCTCACCCAAATAGATTGCTCACGGTCTGTCAACCTGTCTCCTCAACAGTAACTCAAATTACAACATCAAACTCCCTTACAAGCTTCTCTATGTAGATAAGGTAATAATTGGATTTTCCATACAATCTAACACCCTTATACTCACGAGAACCTGAAACATGAAATAAAATCAATAATAACGCAATCTCTCCCAAAATACACTAAGGCCATGTTGACGCTTAAATCCGTCAAGACCGAAATGACAACCTCATGAGGACATTAGTCCCCCTTCGTTTTTAGAGAGGTGGTTCTCCTCTTTGGCTAAAAGATATATCTTTGAATATCTTCGATTAGGGAGAGTGCTAGGCAACAAACCCCAAATATTTATTGCTTGGATTTATATGAAAATGGTTCTTCAATAACCCAATATGATCCTTATGTGCAACAAAAGTGTTTTTACAATAAGAAAAGATTGAAGGAGGGCTTCAACATCATAATTAAATTGTGATAAGCATCACACACAATCTTATTAATAGTATATAAACGCATCCATATCTTCTTCATGAGAAATAGGAGAGAATGATTTGATCATCTCAAAGAATTTTAATAGAGTGTTGCAATTAGTAATGAAATAGAAATTGATAGGTCAACCTCAAATATCTCATACTTAAAACTCAAAGTTACAAGATACAATTAAGATCAACCCCGAAGCAATTCTTTGTGGATTTTATTCATGACAAATGTTCTTCATTACCAAAAATTTAATAGCCATGTATGTGGCTACAAATACTCCATGATCATACAAGAAACGTTTGTAGAAGAATACAAGAAAAACACTCAACAACTCAGCCTTGTTCCCAACTCTGAGATTCAAGCATAACGCTATGAGAAGTGGTGTAGAAGAATAGAAAGAATGGAGAAGATGGAGATTTCTTTCTTTTGATAAGAAGTTTGATTGTGTATCCATGGTTGTACCTTCTTCTTCCTCTGATATTCTGCCCTACCCTGCCCCTCTGACAATACTCATTATTGGAACCCTTGATGAAGCCTCTCTTATCTTTTTAAGAAGAGATTTTCTAACTACTTGAGTAGTTAGATTTTTCTTCCTCTCTTGAAATTCTCGTACAAGTTTATTCTTGAAACATTCTATTTAATTAATGCCTCATTAATGAAATTATATCATCAATATATACATATCTAAAATGGGTTCCTTTCCATTTTTAATAAAAGTTTTTAAATAAATTTGTATTTTCACAATTTAATTAATTTCCCATTTAAAATAGGAGGACTGTGTTTTCATTTTTTGGGAATGATAATCAAATTTGTATCCATGCAAATCACTTCTTATGTGATATTCATCATCTTATCTTTCCACCGATATAAGTTTGCACAAATTCATCGCCTGGATCTCAAGATATGAGCTCGTGAAGTTGAGTTGTCACGCAGGCCCATTAAAAATGCAGCCGACTGATATTTTAATTTATGAGAAAAATATATCACTTTTAAGCACTTGAAACCTATACTAAAATCTTCTACATCTAAATACCTTTCCAACGGTATAAAGTTTTCATGATTCTGACATTCGGAGCTCAAGTTATGGCCTCTGCAAGATCAACAATCAACCATCGTCGATCAAAATTGATGGGCAAATGTGGGCCCTTGGATGAATTTCGTGCTTCCCTTCATAAAATTCTACTTTTTGGTTTAAAAGTCTATCCCACATGCGTTGGGATATTAGATTCTTCATGTTATATAATACTAAGTGCTTGATACACTTAGCAAGAAACACGAGAAGAGAAGAAATTATGGAGCTTGGAGGATTCGGCCCTTAGAAAATTGTCGAATAAAACAATTTTTTTTGGAATCCCGTCATCATCCACCTCATTCCCAGTCAACACTAAGTCATTTTCAAGTCATATCCCACATGTCAGAAACTCATTAGATGCCAAATATAACCAATAATATGTCACCATATGTCACAAATTGTATGTTTCCACGTGTCTCTAATGTTGAGTTGCCATGTGTCATGACCTCATTCTTTGCCATGTGTCATGACCTCATTCTTTGCCATGTGTCATATTCTCATTCGTTGGTTTTCACGCCTTGGAATAGCTTTGAGAATTTGGCTAACTATGGGAGATGGAACGAGATGGGAGGAGTGTAGGTAGTAGAAGTAGAGGGGTTAGTTTGTAGGCTGTGGCGACGGATGAGAGAGAAATCAAATATAAAATTTTCATGAACCTAATAACTCGTGGTTATATAGATGATCAAAAATATACTGAGTGTAGAGGAACAGTCGGTTAGACTAGCATGCAAGAGGAATGAGATACTTTGGAGCTCAGCACCTGCAACAAGGTTGATGGTCGAAATGTATTTCATGGAACTTGGGGTGCAAAGTGAAGGTCACGAAAAAATGGAGAGTGAGGGTTCGAACCTGTGAAACTGAAAAAAATGACTAAGTTTTAACCAGAAAGGGAGAAAAGAAGGGATACAAGAAAAATGGAATAAGGGGAGGTGTAGAAGAGGGAAAAGAAATGGAGTAAAGAAGTAGGGAAAATAGAATGTGGAAGGAAAGAAAGGAAGCACAAAATGGTCTCAACATGCCAACAATATATATTGCATGCCTTAAAATTGACACTTGTCACCTTCAGAAGTAGCTTTAAGCCACTTGGTGACTTGTTCCCTACCCTTGGGAACTTAGGATAAAAACATATCCGCGTTATACTTTTCCAGTAATATTATTATAATATTCCCCAAGACTTAAGTCTCACCCCCCTTTTCCCTTTTTCGGTGGAGTTATCCCCCCATCTAATTTTGTCTAAGTTTATATGTGCATAGCAATGTAATATTATATTAATAATCATGATTATATTTACATGGATATACGCACTGGTCTATCTGCATCTAGGCTCACTAGCCTCATAATCACACAATCTCTCTGGCCTCAATACAAACACACACACTCATATCTCAACTCTACGCACTTCCAGGTCATTAACGCGCACTTACTCAAGTGTGCGCAACATGGTGCAATGTGCACACTTGCTCGGGTGCGCACAACACACAAAATGTGGGCACCCTATCTTTTATAACACTTTTTCTTGCACTACTCTGATGTGCGGAACATCAAAACCAAGTACCAACGTCTCACTAACTTATATATACATCACATTAACAATTAGTACCAATGACTCACCAGAATATATGTACAATTACAAAGGATTCTGGATCAAGGACATTACAATCCCCTCCCCCTTATTTATGCATTGTCCTCGGTGCATCATATACACATGTACATACAAAATTTCAAAAATATTCAGAAAGATGAGGATACTTTGCTCTCATAGCATCCTCGCGCTCCCAGGTTGCATCCCCAGGACCATACCAGGTCCATTTGACCTTTACCAGCTCCATGACTCAATTTCAAAGCTACTTGATTTTTCGATCCAATATGCAAATTGGTCGCACTTGAAATCCGCCTTCTCGCTCCACCTGAATCACATTCCAATCAATAATATGATTAACATCAGGTATGTATTTCTTAAGCAATGACACATGGAAAACATTATGAATACACAAGGATGCAGGCAATACAAGCATATAAGTGACATGACCAATCCTTTCAAGGATTTCAAATGGCCCACAATAACACGCTCCTAACTTAGAACACTTTCCCAACTTCAGGTAACTGTGCTTGGCCTTCACTTTCATAAAAACATGATCACCCACTCTAAATTTTGTTGGGTTGTCCTAACTCACTCGCGTGTTTCACTTTCTACCATAAAGTGCCTCAAATGGGCTCATCTGTAAAGATGATTGATACCCATTGTTGTAAGCAAACTCTACCAAATGCAAGTAGTCTTCCCATTTGGATGGTTTGTCCATAACATACATTCTCAACATATCTTCAATCACTCGATTTACCCTCTCTATCTGACCGTCTATCTCAGGGTGATATGTTGTGCTAAAATTTGGACTTGTTCTAAATCCTTTGAATAACCCTTTCCAAAAGTTTGAGGTGAACTTGGAATCTTTGTCAAACACAATTGTCTTGGGTATACCATGCAACTTAGGAATTTCGTGCATGTATGTCTCAACAATGTTAGGTGCCTTGTAAGTTGACTTCGTTGGAACAAAATGGGCAGCTTTAGTAAGTTGTCCACCACCACCATAATAGAATCATGTTGCTTATCAGTCATAGGCAACTTAGTTATAAAGTCCATCGTCACAAGTTCCCACTTCCACTCAAGAATGGGAAAATGTTGTAGCAAACCAACTGGATGTTTGTGCTCAGTCTTGACCTTCTGACATTCAAGACATCTCGCAACAAAATCAACGACTTCCTTTTTCATGTCTGGCCAAAAGTATTGCTTCTTGATCGCGACAATTGTCTTTTGATAATATGGATGTCCAGCATAAGGAACCTTATGACTCTCTGACAAAATCAAGCTCTTCAACTCCTGATCATTTGGCACATAGACTTTGTGTCTATATATGAGGATCCCATCCTCTCGTAACTCATAACCTTCAAACTTTTGTTGCGACATACCTTGTTGTAAAGTCTCACTTGTATCCATATAGCACAGATCTGATTTGGCAACTTCTGAAATTATGTCGCAGAAATATGTCTGGTACATGCTAATTGATCTGGATTTTATGAGCAGAATGAAACGAATACAGATTATTAAAATATGTTTAACAAAAAATAACATAGATACAATAAAATTGGTTTCTATTCAATAAGGAAATAAGTTGAAACTGTAAAATGCAGCAAAAAACAAGCTTGTTGGAATGGTGGCAGCTTATCTCTGAGAAGAGATGTGACGATTGTGCTCATTCGCTAGAAGATGATTACAATGAGGCCCTGAAGGCCTTTTTACAATAAACATGAATTCCAAAACCCTAGACATCCAAAAACCTAACCCTAGGAGATGAAGCACCAAAAGTCATGTGGGCCCCGTTGAGGTAAGCTACTACATCAACTTCCCGGGGTCATAACTTTTGCATACAATCTTTGTTTTAGGTGCATGATAGACCTTGGAAAGGTTTATCCGAGGACTACACATGTTGTCATTAGACTTTGATTTTGCATACAGTCTCACTATGGCGAGCCCTAAAAACGTTGTTTAGGGCCTCAAAACGACCACAGGAGTCAGGGACCCGAAAACTAGGAAAAAACTGTCAATCTGGAAAACTGCCAAAATGATCCAGTTGGAATAGGTGGGAGGCCACCAAAATCCATCTGGATCAATCCTCCCCACTTTTGACAAAATCAGGCTCTTCAACTCCTGATCATTTGGCACATAGACTCTGTGTCTATACATGAGGTCCCATCCTCTCGTAATTCATAACCTTCAAACTTTTCTTGTGACATACCTTGTTGTAAAGTCTCACTTATATCCATAAAGCGCAGATTTGAATTGGCAACTTCTGAAATTATGTCGCACAAATCTGTTTGGTACATGCTAATTGATACGGATTTTATGAGCAGAATGAAATGAATACAGATTATTAAAAGATGTTTAACACAAAATAACATAGATACAGTAAAACTGGTTTCTATTCAATAAGGAAATAAGTTGAAAACTGTAAAATGCAGTGGAAAATAAGCTCGTTGGAATGGTGGCGGATTATCTCTGAGAAGAGATGTGACGATTGCACTCATTCGCCAGAAGATGATTACAATGAGGCTCCGAAGGCCTTTTTATAATAAACATGAATTCCAAAACCCTAACCCTATGAGATGAAGCGTCAAAAGTCATGTGGGCCCCGTTGGGGTAAGCTAGTACATCAACTTCTCGGGGTCGTAACTTTTGCATACAATCTTTGTTTTAGGCGCATGATAGCCCGTTGGAAAGGTCTATTCGAGGACTACACATGTTGTCGTTAGACTTTGATTTAGAGTACAGTCTCACTGTAGCGAGCCCTAAAAAGGTTGTTTAGGGCCTCAAAATGGCCCCGAAAGTTAGGGACCCGAAAACTAGGAAAAAAATGCCAAAATGAACCAGTTGGAATAGGTGGGAGGCCACCGAAATCCATCTGGATCAATCCTCCCCCCTTCTGAAAAAATCAACCTCTTCAACTCCTAATCATTTGGCACATAGACTCTGCGTCTATACGTCAGGATCGCACCCTCTTGTAACTCATAACCTTCAAACTTTTGTTGCGACATACCTTGTTGTAAAGTCTCACTTATATCCACATAGCACAAATCTGAATTGGCAACTTCTGAAATTATGTCGCACAAATATCTCTAGTACATTCTAACTGATTCGGATTTTATGAGCATAATGAAATGAATACAGGTTATTAAAAGATGTTTAACACAGAATAACAGAGATAGAGTAAAACCAGTTTCTATTCAATAAGAAAATAAGTTGAAACAGTAAAATGCAGCAGAAAACAAGCTCGTTGGAATGGCGGTAGCTTATCTCTAAGAAGAGATGTGACGGTTGCGCTCATTCGCCAGAAGATGACTACAAAGAGGCTCTGAAAAACATTTTACAATAAACATGAATTCCAAAACCCTATACATCCAAAAACCTAACCCTAGGAGATGAAGCGCCAAAAGTCATGTTGGCCCCGTTGGGGTAAGCTAGTACATCAACTTCACGGGGTCGTAACTTTTGCATACAATCTTTGTTTTAGGCACACGATAGCCCGTTGGAAAGGTCTATCTCAGGACTATGCATGTTGTCATTAGATTTTGACACATTCTACAATCTCACTGTGGCGAGCCCTAAAAACGTTGTTTAGGGCCTCAAAACGGCCCCGGAAGTCAGGCACCCGAAAACTAGGAAAAAACTGCCAAACTGATAAACTGCCAAAATGAACCAATTGGAACAGGTGGGAGGCCACCAAAATCCATCTGGATCAATACTCCCCCCTTCTGACAAAATCAAGCTATTCAACTCCTAATCATTTGGCACATAGACTATGCGTCTATGCATCAGGATCCTATCCTCTCGTAACTCATAACCTTCAAAATTTTGTTGTGACATACCTTGTTGTAAAGTCTCACTTATATCCATATAGCATAGATCTAATTTGGAAACTTCTGAAATTATGTCGCACAAATCTGTCTAGTACATGCTAATTGATCCGGATTTTATGAGTAGAACGAAATGAATACAGATTATGAAAAGATGTTTAACACAGAATAACAGAGATACAGTAAAATTGGTTTCTATTCAATAAGGAAATAAGTTGAAACCGTAAAATGCAGCGGAAAACAAGCTCGTTGTAATGGTGGCGGCTTATCTCTGAGAAGAGATGTGACGGCTGCGCTCATTCGCCAGAAGGTGATTACAATGAGGCTTTGAAGGCCTTTTTACAATAAACATCAATTCCAAAACCCTAGACATCCAAAAGCCTAACCCTAGGAGATGAAGCGCCAAAAGTCATGTGGGCCTCGTTGGGGTAAGCTAGTACATCAACTTCCCGGGGTCGTAACTTTTGCATACAATCTATGTTTTAGGTGCGCGATAGCTCGTTGGAAAGGTCTATTTGAGGACTATGCATGTTGTCATTAGATTTCAACTATACGTTGATTCTCAATGTAACGAGCCCTAAAAATGTTGTTTAAGGCCTCAAAACGGCCCTGGAAGTCAAGGACTCAAAAACTAGGAAAAAACTGCCAAAATGAACCAGTTGGAATAGGTGGGAGGCCACCGAAATCCATCTGGATCAATCCTCCCCACTTCTGACAAAATCAGGCTCTTCAACTACTGATCATTTAACACATAGACTATGTGTCTATACATGAGAATCCCATCCTCTCGTAACTCATCACCTTCAAATGTTTTTGCGACATACCTTATTGTAAAGTCTCACTTATATCCATATAGCGCAAATCTCATTTGGAAACTTCTGAAATTATGTCGCACAAATCTGTTTGGTACATGCTAATTGATCCGGATTTTATGAGCAGAACAAAATGAATACATATTATTAAAATATGTTTAACACAGAATAACAAAGATACAGTAAAATTGGTTTCTATTCAATAAGGAAAAAAGTTGAAACTGTAAAATGCAATGGAAAACAAGCTCGTTGTAATGGTGGCAGCTTATCTCTGAGAAGAGATGTGACGGTTGCGCTCATTCACTAGAAGATGATTACAATGAGGCTCTAAAGGCCTTTTTACAATAAAAATGAATGCCAAAACCCTAGACATCCAAAAACCTAACCCTAGGAGATGAAGCGCAAAAAGTCATGTGGGCCCCGTTGGGGTAAGCTAGTACATCAACTTCCCGGGGTCGTAACTTTTGCATACAATCTTTGTTTTAGGTGCACGATAGCCTGTTGGAAAGGTCTATACGAGGACTACACAAGTTGTCATTAGAATTTGACTATGCATGTAGACTCACTGTGGTGAGCCCTAAAAATGTTGTTTAGGGCCTTAAAATGGTCGCAAAAGTCAGGGACCTGAAAACTAGGAAAAAACTGTCCAACTCGAAAATTGCCAAAATGAACGAGTTGGAATAGGTGGGAGGCCACCGAAATCCATTAGGATCAATCCTCCCCCCTTCTGAAAAAATAAGGCTCTTCAACTCCTGATCATTTGGCACATAGACTCTGCGTATATACATCAGGATCCCATCCTCTCGTAACTCATAACCCTCAAACTTTTGTTGTGACATACCTTGTTGTAAAGTCTCACTTATATCCATATAGCGCAGATCTGATTTGGCAACTTCTGAAATTATGTCGCACAAATTTGTCTGGTACATGCTAATTGATCCCCGTTTTATGAGCAGAATGAAATGAATACAGATCATTAAAAGATGTTTAACACAGAATAATAGAGATACAGTAAAATTGGTTTCTATTCAATAAGGAAATAAGTTGAAACTATCAAATGCAACGGAAACAAGCTCGCTAGAATGGTGACGACTTATCTCTGAGAAGAGATGTGATGGTTGCGCTCATTCACCAGAAGATGATTACAATGAGGTTCTGAAATCCTTTTTACAATAAACATGACTGCCAAAACCCTAGACATCCAAAAACCTAAATCTAGGAGATGAAGCGCCAAAAGTCATGTTGGCCTCGTTGGGGTAAGCTAGTACATCAACTTCATGGGGTCGTAACTTTTGCATACAATCTATGTTTTAGGCGCACGATAGCCCGTTGGAAAGTTCTATCTGAGGACTACGCATGTTGTCCTTAGATTTTGACTATGCGTCCAGCCTCACTGTGGCGAGCCCTAAAAACGTTGTTTAGGGCCTCAAAACAGCTCCGGAAGTGAGGGACCCGAAAACTAGGAAAAAACTGCCAAACTAGAAGACTGCCAAAATGAACCAATTGGAATAGGTGGGAGGCCACTAAAATCCATCTGGATCAATCCTCCCCCCTTCTAACAAAATCAGGCTTTTCAACTCCTGATCATTTGGCACATAGACTCTGCATCTATACATCAGGATACCATCCTCTTGTAACTCATAACCTTCAAACTTTTGTTGCGACATACCTTGTTGTAAAGTCTCACTTATATCCATATAACGCAGATCTAATTTGGCAACTTCCAAAATTATGTCGCACAAATCTGTCTGGTACATGCTAATTGATCCGAATTTTATGAGCAGAACGAAATGAATACAGATTATTAAAATATATTTAACACAGAATAAAAGAGATACAGTAAAACTGGTTTCTATTCAGTAAGGAAATAAGTTGAAACTGTAAAATGCAGCAGAAAACAAGCTTGCTGGAATGGTGGTGGCTTATCTCTGAGAAGAGATGTGACGATTGTGCTCATTCGCTGAAAGATTATTACAATGAGGCTCTAAAGGAATTTTTACAATAAACATGAATGCCAAAACCCTATATATCCAAAAACCTAACCCTACGAGATGAAGCGCCAAAAGTCATGTGGGCCCTGTTGGGGTAAGCTAGTACATCAACTTCCCGGGGTCGTAACTTTTGCATACAATCTTTGTTTTAGGCACACGATAGCCCGTTGAAAAGGTCTATCCGAGGATGACACATGTTGTCGTTAGACTTTGACTTTACGTATAGTCTCACTGTGGCGAGTGCTAAAAACATTTTTTAGGGCCTCAAAATGACCCCGAAAGTCAGGGACCCAAAAACTAGGAAAACACAACCAAAATGGAAAACTGCCAAAATGAACCAGTTGGAATATGTGGGAGGCCACCGAAATCCATTTGTATCAATCCTCCCCCCTTCTGAAAAAATCAGGCTCTTTAACTACTGATCATTTGCCACATAGACTCTGCGTCTGGACATGAGGATACCATCCTCTCGTATCTCATAACCTTCAAACTTCTATTGTGACATACCTTGTTGTAAAGTCTCACTTATATCCATATAACGCAAATCTGATTTGGCAACTTCCGAAATTTTGTCGCACAAATATGTTTGGTACATGCTAATTGATCCGAATTTTATGTGCAAAACGAAATGAATACAGATTATTAAAATATGTTTAACACAAAATAACAAAGATAGAGTAAAATTGGTTTCTATTCGATAAGGAAATAAGTTGAAACTGTAAAATGCAGCGGAAAACAAGCTCACTGGAATGGTGGCAGCTTATCTCTGAGAAGAGATGTGACGGCTGCACTCATTCACCAGAAGATCATTACAATGAGGCTCTGAAGGCCTTTTTACAATAAACATGAATGCCAAAACCCTAGACATCCAAAAACCTAACCCTAGGAGATGAAGCGTCAAAAGTCATGTGGGACCCTTTGGGGTAAGCTAGTACATCAACTTCCCGAGGTCGTAACTTTTGCATACAATCCCTGTTTTAGGCGCACGATAGCTCGTTGGAAAGGTCTATCCGAGGACTACACATGTTGTCATTAGACTTTGACTTTCCATACACTCTCACTATGGCGAGCCCTAAAAACACTGTTTAGGGCCTCAAAACAACCCCGAAAGTCAGGGACCCGAAAACTAGGAAAAAAATGCCAAAATGAACCAGTTGGAATAGGTGGGAGGGCACCGAAATCCATCTGGATCAATCCTCCCCCCTTCTGACAAAATCAGGCTCTTCAACTCTTGATGATTTGGCACATTGACTCTACTTTTATACTTGAGGATAGTATCCTCTCATAACTCATAACCTTCAAACTTCTATTGTAAAATATCTTGTTCTAAAGTCTCACTTATATCCATATAACGTAGATCTCATTTGGCAACTTCTGAAATTATGTCGCACAAATCTGTCTGGTACATGCTAATTGATCCAGATTTTATGAGTTGAACGAAATGAATACAGATTATTAAAATATGTTTAGCACAGAATAACAAAGATACAATAAAACAAATTTCTATTCAATAAGGAAATAAGTTGAAACTGTAAAATGCAGCGGAAAACGAGCCCGATGGAATGGTGGCGGCTTATCTCTAAGAAGAGATGTGACGACTGTGCTCATTCGCAAGAAGATGATTAAAATGAGGCTCTAAAGGCCTTTTTAAATAAACATGAATGCCAAAACCCTAGACATCCAAAAACCTAACCCTAGGAGATGAAGCACCAAAAGTCATGTGGGCCCCGTTGGGGTAAGCTAGTACATCAACCTCCTGGGGTTGTAACTTTTGCACACAATCTTTGTTTTAGGCGCACGATAGCCCGTTGGAAAGGTTTATCTGAGGACTACACATGTTGTTGTTAGAATTTGTCTTTATTTATAGTCTAATTGTGGCGAGCCCTAAAAACGTTGTTTAGTGCCTCAAAACGAACCTGGAAGTGAGGGACCCAAAACTAGGAAAAGACTGCCAAACTAGAAAACTGCCAAAATGAACCAGCTGGAATAGGTGGGAGGCCATTGAGATCCATCTGGATCAATCGTCCCCCCTTCTGACAAAATTAGGCTCTTCAACTCCTGATCATTTGGCACATAGACTCTGCGTCTATACATCAGGATCCCATCCTCTGGTAACTCATAACCTTCAAACTTTTGTTGCAACATACCTTGTTGTAAAGTCTCACTTATATCCATATAGCACAGATCTGATTTGGAAACTTTTGAAATTATGTCGCACAAATGTGTCTGGTACATGCTAATTGATCATGATTTTATGAGCACAACGAAATGAATACAGATTATTAAAATATGTTTAGCACAGAATTACAGAGATATAGTAAAATTGGTTTCTATTCAATAAGGAAATAAGTTGAAACTGTAAAATGCAGCGGAAAACAAGCTCGTTGGAATGGTGGCGGCTTATCTCTGAGAAGAGATGTGGCGGGTGCGCTCATTCACTAGAATATGATTACAATGAGGCTTTGAAGGCCTTTTTACAATAAACATGAATGCTAAAACCCTAGACATCCAAAAACCTAACCCTAGGAGATCAAGCGCCAAAACTCATGTGGGGCCCGTTGGGGTAAGCTAGTACATCAACTTCCCAGGGTCATAACTTTTGCATACAATCTATGTTTTAGGTGCACAATAGCCCATTGGAAAGGTATATCCAAGGACTACACATGTTTCCATTAGACTTAGATAAAGTCTACAGTCTCATTGTGGCGAGCCCTAAAAACATTGTTTAGGGCCTCAAAACAGCCCCGGAAGTCAGGGACCCAAAAACTAGGAAAAACTGTCAAACTGGAAAACTGCCAAAATGAACCAGTTGGAATAGGTGGGAGGCCACTGAAATCCATCTAGATCAATTCTCCCTCCTTAGTAAGCAATGGTATCCATTGCGTTGAGTTACCCCATCAGATGAGGAAATTTCTATTGAATTTGGCCCCAAGTGAGCCACTTGCCTTGGTGGAGGAGTTGCCCTACTTTGACAACTCTATAAACTTGGATCCATTGATGTCTAGTTCCCTTGACCTTTGTGTCCACAATATGGTCACTGGATGCATGTTGCATGCATTCAGGGTTGAGCTTTGTTGGTGTCAACTGCTCTGATATCTCTGAGGTGTCCAATAATGGTGGGAAATATGGCCAAAGGAGAGCCACGTTGAATACTAGGTGCAGGCCAAGGAAAGGGGGAATGTTGAGATCAAAAGCATTGTCACCCATAGCCTTGGTTATGGTTTACGACCCATAATAGAGTGGGAAAATATTCCGATGGGGCCCTGTAAGGCGCTCTTTCTACAAGTGCAACCAAACTTTGTCGCCCACTTGAAACTTATGTGGCACCTGGTGTTGATCATGGCGTGGATTATACTTGGCATTGGACTTCTGTAAAATATCCTGAACCTGTTGGTGGATGTGTTGGATCTGCTCAATGAACCGGGTGCCTTTGTCAACTTCAGGTGGAGCAGGGGACGAGTTGGTCAAGGTGATTTCCAGGGGTAGTGCAACATCCATGGGGCCCAATGGTTGGAATCCCAACCCCACCTGAAGGGGGTTGTGGCTAGTTGAGCTATGCAGGGCTCACTTGTAGCTATGTTGGACATAAGTAAGACTCTCATAGCATGTGTGGTGTGCTTGGAATTGTACATATGCAGGATATGCAAGATCATCTTATTGACGACCTCAGTTTGGTCATCTGTCTAGCGGTGGAAGGCAGTGGATTAGGTGAGCTTTGTTATCCAGCAGTGACCAGAGGCCCGACCAGAATGTGTTGAGGAACTGACTGTCCCGATCTGAGAAAATGGTTTATGGGATCCCAAAATGTACCCATATTCATTCAAAGAAGAGCTTGGTAGTGGCCTCAGTTGTGATCCTCTTCTTGCAGGCGGCCAGAATAGCCATCTTGGAAAATCAATCAACAACCACAAAAACACGGTCATTTCCCTTCTTCGTGGACAGAAGGCCCGACATGTAGTCCATTGAGATGGATTCCCATAGCCTATCAAGAGTAGGCAGAGGGGTGTATAGGCCCTGTTTCTTAGTGGTTGGTTTGGCATTAGCGCAGGTGGTTAAAGACCCGATATACTTGTCGACATCCTGTCGAAGTTTTGGCCAGTAGAAATGTTTCTGCGGCACTACCATTGTCTTTTCGACGCCAAAGTGTCCTGCGACCTGACTGTAGTAAGCTTCCCAAATCATCTTTGCGCACTCACTTGATGGAATGCAGAGATGAGCCAGACAACATAACGGCATGTCCTGAATATGGAAATTATCGACCACTGAGTTTGTGCCCAACATTTGGTAGGTGGTGGAGAAGTCAAGGTCTATCTCATAGAGGTGGGGCCATTCAAAGGTCTCGTGGCTGCAAGAGTCTAGCACTGTGGTGAGTGTCGCGACTGGAGGTCGATTGAGGCAATCAACAACTCGATTATTACATCCTATTTTATACTTGATGTTGAGGTGGAACTTTTGTAAGTATGTGGACCACTTCTAATGGCGGTCATTCTACAATTTTCCTTGGGTCTACATGAACTGTAGTGGCTTATGATCAGTGTGGGTGACTGTCTCCTTCCCAAGAATGCAATGTCTCCACTGGCGGTAGGCTTGCACAATGGAGTACATTTTTTTGTCGTAAGTAGGGTACTTATGGAAAACATTTGATAGTGTCTCACTATGATATTCCACGGGGTGTATATGTTGAGTGAGAACGACGCCCACAACATAGTCTGAAGCATTTGTCTCGATCTCAAAGGGATGTTGCAGGTCCGGTAATGAAAGTACTAGGGATGAGCACAAGTGTTGCTTCAAATCATCGAAGGCTTGTTGTTGGGACAGACCCCACAGAAATTTTTCCTTACCACCACCCCTGGTTACTTGGTTGAGGGCCCATGCGATATGAGGGAATCCCAACGCGAACCTGCAATAGAAATTGGTGAGGCCCAAGAAGCTCTGAAGCTCAGTGAGTGTGGTTGGGGCTGGCCATTCGTGGATGACTTGGATCTTGGTTGGATCCACATGCGCACCTTGTTGATCAACGATGTAGCCTAAGTAATGGACCTTGTCCATGTCGAAGGAGCATTTTTCAAAGTTTCCATATAGATTTTGTTGCCGCAGGGTGTGCAAAACCTGTTGAATATGTTGCAAATGTTTCGCCCAAGTCTTGTTGTAGGTGAGGATGTCATTCATATGCACCACTACAAAAGTATTGGTGAAAAGTTGCAAGATATCGTCCATCATCCTCACAAAAGTTGTTGGAGCATTTGTCAAACCAAAGGGCATGACCAACCATTCAAAAAGACCTTCTTTTGACTTGAGGGAATTCTTCCATACATCTGTCTGTTATATTGGGACCTGGTGGTAGCCAGACTTCAGATCAATCTTACTGAAGTATTTTTCCCCCATGAGCTGATCAAGTAGGTCGTCGATTCAGGGAATCAGGTACTGGTTCCGGACTGTGATTTTATTCAGGGCCCAGTAATCAATGAAGAGTCACCAGGTCCCGTCTTTCTTTTGCACCAACACGATTGAGCTCCCACAAGGCGATGAGTTGGGGGGGATGTTCCCCTCGTGGAGTAGTTCTTGGATCTACCTCATGATCTCCTCATTTTCTAATGGGGAGTGGCGATAGACTGGGCCATTGGGTAGTGATGCGTCGGGGGTCAGATCGACGGGATGCTTGACCTAGCAGTGCAGAGGTACCACGGTAGGAGAGGATAATATATATGAGTATTCTTCCACGACCTTATCCACTTGCTTCTGTTGTGTGGAGAGATCAGTCGCGGAGGCCCTGGATGTGGCTACGATCTTTTTCTCACTCTGAGAGCGAATCACGAAGAAGACAAATTTTCCGGTCTGAGAGATGACCTTCCTGCATTGCTTAGCAGAGATCAAGGAAATAACACAAGGTTGGATTGCCTCGGGTATCCTGTACAATTTCCTATGCAAAGTAATAATAACACTACGAGGCCTAGACTCATATACAACATGACGTTTTCTAAATAAGGTTGGCCCAAAAGAACATTACAAACTTTGAGAGGAGTAACATCACACAATACCTCGTCTTTGAAGGGCTTGATGTCGTACGATAGTCGACATTGTTAGCTGACATGGAGATTGATTCCTTAGCAGAGCCATCCAATGGTGTAGGGTTGCAGGTGTGGCATTATCAGCAAGGCCAGCCTCTTGACGACCTCTATTGATATGAGGTTCTTCTGGCTACCGCTATCAACAATGAAGTGCAGCGGGGTGCCTTTTACCGACATCTGTGAATGGAAAAGGTGCTCGCCTTCTTCTGGCTAGTCTGGTTCATCATGTTGGAGCTTGGCTGTAGCAACGCTAGCACTCTGTTCCACATCAACGATCTGTCTTCCCATTTCTGGTTCTGACTCAAAGTCTGAAGCCACATCTGATTCAGAGGCTTTCACTTCGGCCATCAACTACTTCTTTGAGCGGCAATCAACAATGTTATGGCAAGGGCTCTTATAGAATTTGCACCACTTCCTGGTATCTTTCTTTATCTTTTTGGTGTTCTTCTTTGCTTTCATCTTGGACTGGTTGTCCTGATAGTGTCCATATTTTCTATGTCCTTTGTTCTGCGGGTTAGGGCCGCCCTTTCCTAGCTTTGCTGTGAGGTGTTCCCAAGCCCAAATTGTTGCATCTTTTGTTTGAGCTTCTGCTCGATTTTGACGGCATACCGATAGGTCGCACCCAAGGACGAGGTCTCCAGAAATTCCATTTCAGTCTGGATGTATCTATGCAAAGCACCACAATACTTGAGCACCATATGTCGCTCTGAATCTTTGATACCCAGCTTGGTGCACAAGGTATGGAAGATATTTGTGAACTCTAGCACTGGTTGGTCTCTTTCTTCCTGCACTGTGGTCCATTTTGTATACAATTCGTCATAACTTCTAACAGGGTAGTATTGTTCCTTAATAACATCCCTGAAGGATTCCCAGGTGGCTGTGACTATAAATAATGAGGGCTCCTATGTTTCCTTTTGCTCAAAGAAAGTTTCCCACCAATCTTTGACATGTGTAAAAACTTTGAGGAGCGCAAAAGTAATATTTTCTCTATTCGAAAAGTTATGGACAAAAAATACCCTTCTGACCTTCAAATATAGGAATATCAAAGTTTATTTGTATCTTGAGGGGGGCAGTGCCTCCGCTTGAGGAAGATGCATCGCCTGTCAGTAGTCGTCGAAGGATTTGCGCAAAACTATCCATCATCTCGTTCCTCTATTGCATGAGGGCTTCCTCAAGAAACATTTTGAAAGGATCTCCTATCTCATCGTCTTTATTTTCTTCCGCCATGAGAGGTCGCTTGGGCATGGGAGATCTTTTGTCCTCAAGAGAAACAATCTCGAGACCCAATTCTTTGTACCCTGACCTCGTTGGGAACATGCATTAAGAACGACAAGGAGAAGACCGCTCTGATACCACTGATCCAGATTTTATGAGCAGAAAGAAACGAATACAGATTATTAAAATATGTTTAACACAAAATAACAGAGATACAATAAAATTGGTTTCTATTCAATAAGGAAATAAGTTGAAACTATAAAATGCAGCGGAAAACAAGCTTGTTGGAATGGTGGCATCTTTTCTCTGAGAAGAGATGTGACGACTGTGCTCATTCGCCAGAAGATGATTACAATGAGGCTTCGAAGGCCTTTTTACAATAAACATGAATGTCAAAACCCTAGACATCCAAAAACCAAACCCTAGGAGATGAAGTGCCAAAAGTTTTGTGGGCCCCGTTGGGGTAAGTTGGTACATCAACTTCCCGAGGTCGTAACTTTTGCATACGATCTCCATTTTAGGCGCATGATAGCTCGTTGGAAAGGTCTATCTGAGGACTACACATGTTGTCATTAGACTCTAATTTTTATAATATTATGACTATGGCGAGCCCTAAAAACGTTGTTTAGGGCCTCAAAATAACCACGGAAGTCAAGGATCTGAAAACTAGGAAAAAACTATCAAACTGGAAAAATGCCAAAATGAACCAGCTGGAATAGGTGGGATGCCACTGACATCCATCTAGATCACTAATGGTTGTAGCATGCATCTCATGCATCCTCCTACTGAGTGCATCAACCACCTTGTTTTATTTTCCTCTAATATGCTTTATTTCGAAGTCATACTCACTGAGGAACTCTAACCACCTACTTTGTCTGGCATTTAAAATTGGTTTTCCAAACAAATACTTTAGACCATATTGGTTTGTTCTAAACTCAAATACTTTACCCATGTGATAATACTGCCACATCTTCAAAGCATGCACTATGGATTCCAATTCCAAGTCATGTGTAGCATAGATCCTTTCTTGCTCTTTCAACTTCCTTGATTCGTAGCATACCACATGCCCATTCTGAATCAGGACTCCAATGATCCCTTCCTTGCATGCATTTGTGCACACAACGAAGTCTGCATCTGGATCAACAATCCTCAAAATTTACGCACTTGTTGACAAATTATTCAAGTGTCGGAAACTCCTTGCGCAATCTGGAGTCCACTCAAATCACACACCTTTCTTCTGCAGGGATGTGATTGGATGTGCAATATGTGAGGATCCTTCAATAAACCTTATGTAGTACCATGCTAGTCCCATAAAGGATCTCATTTTTGCATCATTTCTTGGTGTAGGTCATTCCTCAATGGCTTTTTATCTTCTCTAGGTCCACAACTATTCCTTCTTCATAAATGATATGACCCAAGTAATGAATTTGTCACTGATAAAATGAACACTTGCTCAGCTTTGCATAAAGTTGATGCTTCCTCAATACCAACAACACCATCCTCAAGTGTTGCTCATGCTCTTCCTTAGACTTTGATTAAATAAGAATGTCATCCAGAAATATGACGACGAACTTATCCAAGTAATCTTTGAAAACTCCATTCTTTAAACACATGAGGACAGTTGGTGCATTTGACAACCCAAATGGAACCACTGTAAACTCGTAATGACCATACCTTGTTTTGAAGGTAGTCTTACTGATGTCTTCCTCTTTTATTCTCACTTGGTGATATCAAGATCTGAGATCTATCTTGGAAAATATTGGTGCGCCTCTTAGCTGATCAAACAGCTCATCTATACTTCGCAAAGGATACGTGTTCTTCATTGTTACCTTGTTCAACTGCCTGAAGTCGATACAAAGTCTCAATGTACCATCCTTCTTTTTCACGAACAAAACTGGCACACCCCAAGGAGACACACTTGGGCGTATATACCCCTTCTTCAAAATCTCTTCAAGTTGCATCTGCAACTCCTTTAGTTCTAACATACTCATCCTATAAGAAGTCTTGGATACAGATGTTGCTCCCGACATTAGATTTATAGAAAAGTCAATATCTCTTTTCAGAGGAAACCCCAATATCTCTTTAAAGACATCCTCAAACTCTTTTAGTACTACGCAATCTTCCACACTTAACACTTTATCCTTAGGTGCCCCTTCCATGTGCGTTGTGAATAATTGACATTCCTTCCTGTAGCTTTTCTTCAACTGCAAGGCTGAAAATTCTCTGATAGTCACAACCCTTTGAATTCCTTGAACGGATCTCAAATTTCCTTGCTTATCCAGGAGATTAAATGCCTTATTGTAATAGTCCAAGACAACATGGTTCTCATCCAACAAATCCATACCAATGAGACAATCATACAAGCCCAAAGGCATAATATTAGAATCATCTTGTGTGTGCAGTCCATTCATCTCCAATGGACATGCCTTAACAATCTCATTGATTTTCTTTTCTTCTCTTGTATATAACTACACCAACCATGGTTTTCCAAGCTTGCTTCTTGGCAAATGGAATATTTACACCATCTTAGGATCTAGATAACTATGACTATCTCATTAATTCATAACCTTCCACTTATCATGCCTTCCAAGTGGATCTAGTCATAGTTATGACTTCCAGATATTATGCATGAGTAGGACTATTGATTCAGAACCTTCCACTTATGAGGAAACTACAAAGCAACAAGTGTGGAAGGATGTTATGATGGAAGAGTACCAATCCATAATGAAGAATGATGTGTGGGAAGTGGTTATGAGACCAGAAGGGAAGTCAATAGTGACTTCCAAGTGGATCTACAAGATCAAGCATGTTGCAGATGTCAACATAGAGAAGTACAAAGCTATATTTGTGGCTAGAGGATTCTCTCATAAAGAGGGAGAAGATTATGACGATACATTTGCTCCAGTAGACAAGTACACTTCTATTAGATCTATTAATTCAATTGCTTTTGTTATGGGCTGGAAATTACACCAGATGGATGTAAAGACTGCTTTCTTGAATTGTGTAATTGAAGAAGAAGTGTACATAGAGCAGCCACGAGGTTTTGTAATCTAAGAGAAGGAGTCCCATGTTTTTAAATTAAAGAAATATTTGTATGGGCTTAAGTAGGCACCCATGGCATGGTATGCTAGAATAGACAGTTATTTGATGAGGTTGGGGTTTACCAAGAGCGATGCATATCCCAACCTTTACTACAAGGTTGAAGATGGTTGCCCCTTGATATTGGTACTATATGTGGATTAATTGTTTCTTACATGGGATGAGAAGCTCATAAATGGGTGCAAGAGGGAGCTCACTTCAGAGTTTGAAATGAAGGATCTAGGGTCGATGCACTATTTCTTGGGATTAGAGGTGTGGTAGAGACCAGATGCGATCTTCCTTAGCCAAGGAAAGTATATAGTTGATATCCTACAGAGATTCTGGATGATGGACTGCAAGTCCATGACCACACCTATGGTTACAAATTTGAACCTCTTGAGCGATTCTTCTTCATAATTGGTTGATACCATGATTTACAGACAGTTGATCAGGTCCTTGATGTACCTGGTTAACACTAGGCCATATATATGCTTTGCAGTGAACACATTGAGTCAGTACGTGGTTGGGCCTAGACATATACATTTGGTAGAAACAAAGCATATATTGAGGTACCTACATGGTATGGTTAGATATGGACTCCGATATGTCTTGGACGATGAAGTAAAGCTGCAAGGTTATACAGACTTTGACTGGGAGGGGAGTGCAGTGGATAGGAAAATCACATCATGATGTTGCTTCAGTTTGGGATCAGGTATGATCTCATGGTTGAGTAGAAAATAATCATTAGTGGCACTCAGTACAACAAAGGCAAAACATATAGCATCTAGTGTTGCAAGCCGTGAAGTAGTGTGGCTTCGGAAGTTGCTTTCAGGGTTATTTGATCTAGAGTTGGAGCCAAATTTGATATACTATGATAATCAAAGTCGTGTGAATCTTTCAGTGAATCCAATATTTCACGAAAAGTCAAAGCATATAGAGATCAAATACCATTTCATATGAGACATGGTGCAGAAAGGAGTAGTGGAACTTTGGTACATACAGATGAGCAGACAACAAACATTCTCACCAAGCCTCTGCCTAAAGTGAAGTATGAGTACTTCAAAGACAACCTTGGCGTGATGCAAAATGTCCACCCTCGTTCAGAGGGAGTTATGATGTTTCTCCTACAACGGGTAAATACTCTCCCTCTAGCTAGGGGTTTCCCAGATCATTCATGTGAAGTGACTAAGGGAGTAATGAGTAGCCTAGTACAAGTATTGCCTAAGCCATATGAAGTGGCTAGGTGTGATTAGGACTTGCAGCGTGGTCTTTCCTACACCATGAGAAGTAGCTAGGTGTGATTAGGACCATGGTGTAGCCTTGCCTAAGCCATGTGAAGTGGCTAGGTGTGAATGAGGCTATGGTGGTAGTCTTGCCCATACCATGTGAAGTGGATGGGTGTGATTGGGGACTACTAGGAGAGGAGAAACATCATAGATACTTGCAGCATAGTCTTGAGACTATGGTGGTAGTCTTTCCCATGCCATGTGAATTGGATGGGTGTGATTGGGACTACTAGAGGAGAACATCATGGAATAATACTTCCCTCACTAAGAGGGAGTGTTGATGTTTTGTAGTAGCGGGAGGTATTCCCTCCTAGAAAACTTTTCTTATAGAGGAATATTCCAAGAAGTCAAAGGAAAACCATTGAACAGTTGAAGAATACCCCAAAAGAGAAGTCGGCCCCACAGGAAAATAATAAAGTGAAAATAGAATTTCCAGGAAGAGAAATCAGCCCAAGTAAAGTGACTTGAAGACTATAAATAAAGGGAGACGCCTTGTCATTGGATACACAGTCACACAACTCTCTCACTCAAGAAAAGAAGGCGCAAGTATGAGGCAAGGAAGAAGATGTGACTATTGCAGTTTCTAGGGTTTCTATATTGGGAAGTTCGTTGGAAGAGAACGAGTACTCTAGCACTCTCGCTAGGGTTGCTACACATCGTATTTCAGGGTTTTGCTCAGTTGTCTACCCTTGCCAGGGTTTGACAAGAAGAAGAGATAACTACTAGTTATAAGGGTTTCTTCATTGTTGGTTTTTCTCTTGTGAATAAAGCTTGTTCATGGTTGTATTGTGTTATCTTAAATATTCTCTCTAAGGAAATTTGATTGGGTTTTTCCCCAAGTTTGGGGTTTTCCCAGGATAAATCTTTGTGTCTTCTTGTGCTTGTCTATCTGCTTCTAGATCCTGCTTATATTTTCAGTATATGGTTGTTGAATGTTAAAATAAGACCAAAGTACTCTGGTAAATCTATTGCTACTAAAATTTAAGAAAATCTAACAATAAGAACATAAAAATCATTTATCTATTTGGATGGGGTGCATCTGGACTGTCCATGATGCTTCACCATATGTGCTTCATTGAGGGATTGTGTTTCCATGGGAGGCTTACAATCATTGATCTAACCTTACAATGTGAATTCTCATCATTGATTTTCTCTACTCATACATCTCTCCATATGCTTGCAAACCTTTTGAATGCTAGGCCTTGTGATTTTTTTTAGGAAAATTGCCCTCTCTTTTTGGATATGACCAAGGATGGAAGATTTTCATAAGGATATTCAAAGATGAGGATGAGTATAGGATCAGAGGGAAAGGGGTATGTTAAGGTCCCATCAAGTAGGTTCATGTGGCAAACTGAGAACAAACATGAGGGGACTACACAAGGATCTTTAAAACTATGATTTTTTTTGGGAGGGGTGCTCTAGAAGGACACCATGAGAATAAGAGATTTTATTGAGAAAACTTGATATGAGGTATTTTTATCCATGTGAAACATATATTTTTCAACAATAATGCATATTCAATACATGGCATGCGTTTTTTTAGGCCATCTCAGCCTTATTTGCAATATTTGTCCAAGAACACAATTTTGATGTATTTTGTAATCAAATTGAAGGTATAACACTATAGGAAGGTCCAGTAGGTAATGAATGCTCACCAAGTTTATTATTGATTTTATTACTTTGTCAGGGCAAGACTTACATATTAGTGACAACTGTGTCCATTTTGCTAAGGTGGTAAAAAAAAAAAAAAATCTTTGGAAGTACCATTTTGGCATACCTTTATCTTTTAGAAGGGGACAATTTTAAGAAATATGGAAATGTAATGTGATATACAATTAAGAGAATATCAAAATAAACTTTCTTCTCTCACTTACATGAAATTATGATATATTCGTGTCCATTTTACTAGGGACTATCCGCTCACTAGAAATACTTTATTTTTTAACCATATTTGGAATTTTGAGAAATTAATTGATTTTATAAGAAATGGGAGTGAATTTAGGATATTTTTTTGACCTAAGGATTGTCGTGATATTACTAGAACTATGTGATCATTGATAATGATCTTATTGAGCAAGAAAACAAACTTTTATGAGAGGTTTTCACAAGCAATGAATATAGAACTCCACAGACCAATAAGACCTTCATAAAGCCAGAGAGACAACAAAGGAGAAATAAGGTGACTTCCAATGGAAATAACGTAGTCGAACAAAAGGTGTTCTTTCCATACATATAAGGAGTAACTAATAAACTTGTCAAACCCATGATGAAAATGAAGATCAATACAATATTCTCACCACCGAACTGTTAGAATATGATGGATGTGTTCATTTTACCATAGACACTATCACTATTGTTACCCAACCATAGGCCAAAGCCACCCTCCGAGCACCTTAACCTTGACAGAGAATCATTCCGGAAGAAAAACCTAGGCTAGATATCCAAACAAAGGGTGGCACACCTTTGTCCAAGGATAGCGCACCAAACAAGAGCTGATCAAATAGTCCAAACCATAACCAAGAGATAGTCCAATCCAAAACGCAATCTGCTAGCTGCAGCAGCTGCAACAACAACTCTCCTGCAAACTTTCGCACAAACTGGCTAACTGCAGTGTGCACAAGTGAGCTCTACAGTTCTAAGAATGCCTGCCAGAATGAAGTTTGGCCTCCTATATTTATACTAAAACTGGAAAACTGCATGGGCCGGCTTCTCATTCTGGGTGCCTATTTATTATTTATTTCAGTCGACTTCTTCTCTTGGAGGCTAATAACCTAATACAAATTATCCTCTTGAGTTGACTTGTCTTCTAGGGTTATTAGCCAACTAATTCAGGTTTCTTCTTGCTTTCTGGAATATTCTATTCTCGTTAGGTTTACACGTGGAGGTAAATACCTCCCGCAGTTACCATAATATCAACACTCCCTCCTAGCTAGGGAGGTATTACAGGCAATGGTCTTGAGCACAAACATACCATTCATCTAGTAGCATCAACATAGTTGTATAGACTATCTCATGACTAGATCATGAGAACCATCACCATCATCAGCATCATCAACTACATCATCTCTCAAAACCATACTCCATCTGAGTAATTAGACATGATGTTGGATAAGTCACTCACTTCACAGAGTGACACAAGAGTCATTCTTCTAATCTGGACATATGTCTTAGAAGAATAAATGTCCTGAACCATTTTCCATCTGGGAAATCTATGTCCATTGATCATCCATCTAGTTGATGATCATTTCCAACACTACTGATAGTTTTCAAGGTAATCAGAATAATGTCACTCAATATAACACATATGTGTCTATCCATAGTAGTACACAACTACAATCTAGTGGTACCCTACCACACCAAGTAGCACACATATACTTGATCAGTGACATATAGTCATAGGTAGTGGAACACATCCACCACAATAGCATACATCTATTGTCCAGAGATATACCATCTCCATAACAATCATCTGATATCAACTTGCACATAAAACATTGTTATGATATAAACCAAATCATTTGGGCCATTCTTCCACTCACATTTGTGAGATCTAGAAGAGCATCTTCCCTCAGAAGGTAAAACATCAATGATGAGCTATCTGGACTATTCTTCTCAAGCAAGGAAGAATAATTGTCCCGACTTCTGAGCCTAGACCATTTCCTATCCTGTGCCATTCCTCCGGCACTAAACAAAGTGCAATCTGGAGCGAATGAGTCTACCCTAGGGAATGCCTGTCCCTGATTGTTGAACCTGGACCATTCACCTATTTGGGCCATTACTCCGGCACTAAACAAAGTGCAACCTAGAGAGAATGAATATGCCCTAGGGAATGACTGCTTGGACCATTTCCTAAGGAAGTGATTGTCCTGCACCAACCTCCAAAATGAACCATTGTTCGAAAATGCTCACAACTGTGAGCTTCAAAAGAATGACTATCCGGCTAAGCGGACTAGTCTTCTTGACCACTACTAAGAGTGACCGTCAAGAAGAGATATTTTTCTAGACCATTCCCCATGTTAACCACAATGGGAAATAACTGTCTATGGTACATCAACAATCCATCGAACCATTTTCATTACGAAAATGACCGTTCGATCTGGACCATTTTTCGAACTGGAAAATGCATGTCCGTCAGAAATCTCAAACCACTTTTCGAATTGGAAAGGAACTGCTCATCCTGGACCATTTTTCGAACTAAAAAATGATTTTCCATAAATCAATAACACATCAGTGCTCCCTCCCAACCTAGGATTCATCTCTTCCTTCTTCAATAAGGAAGTCGTCTCCACGAGCTCTAGCTTGAGTACGCAAACTCTTTCATCTTGGACAGAGGCTTTACCAAAATGTATGCTTATCTGCTCATCTGTGGAGATGTATATTGGAGAACCACTTTCTCTTTTCTGGACTTCATCATGGGGAATGTAATGCTTGATCTCAATGTACTTCAGTCTTTCTAGAACACTGGTCTTCTCTGAAGGCTTCGTATAGCTATGATCAATATAGTATATCATTGTTGGATTCATATTGTTTCCTGCTAGCTCATAACATCGTGGCAAGGGTCAAATTGGAACATATCCAAGTGGTACTTCTTCTGCCATCATGAGAGTTTGTCATGGATTAGCAAACCATCATCCTGAGCTTATGAGTAACCATTCTAATACAATATATCTATTATAGAAAGTGTTCACCATGCTTTTGTTGTGCATTGGAGGTTCTCCACCAAGTTGTCTTCTTCCATCTGCATACAAGGGTCTCTTTCTGGTATACCTCAAAGCCTTGAGGTTGCTCTACATACGCTCTTTGTTCAATTATTTTGGAGAACAGTCTTTGCATTCACCCGATGTACACTCCAACCCATGGATATTGCGGACAATATAATGACTCATGTAGAGATATGTCTGGTTTACTGGAACAAGTAATCATCATAGTCTTCTCCCTCCATCTGGGAGAACCTATAGTTCTGGATCTCGAAATGCTTACATTCATCAGTCTTTCATAC
>ML781370.1:530461-571604 GCA_009831015.1 Picea engelmannii | reverse complement strand
AGGATTAGCTTCCTCCTAATCCTTGCTTCATTTGTGAGTGCATGTTTTTCTTTTGGAAGTATATAGTCAACTCCCTCCATCATAACATAATCCATGCTTCCGTTTGCATCCTTATTGTCTTCTGCAAAGTGTCATAAGTCTTTCTCCAATTTCCTCTCGATTGCTGACTTCTTTCTGTCTTTACTTCTTCTAGGTTTCTTCAAGATTGATTCTAATTTAGGATTATCTTGCAGTTGTTACTTATGTAATAACTTCCACATGAATTGTTTGATGTACTTCATCCTTTCATGTGTATTGTCTGTCTTATAGTCATAGTGACAACAATCCTTATCTTGTTGTTCTTCCATAGGTATAGTTTCTCTTGGAACATATTATCTTCTAAGAAATAGATATACAAGATATGTACAGGGACTATGCAAACAAGGTATGTACAAGAACTATGAAGAATATTGTTACCATGTCTTTATAAGAAGAAGTATGTTTTGTCCTGCTTGGTCTTCCTTGAGGGTTTCCTTTCTTCGGTAATTGATGCTTCATGTGTCTCCTTCCTTTTCTTTAGCTCGAGACAATGATTCTTGTAGTGACCATATTTTCGACAGTTGAAGCATTGTATTTCTGACATATCCTTCTTTTGATTTGGCTTTTCCCCAAACTTCCTTTTGCTCCTGAAATTCTTGAATATTGTTGTGAAGGCTTGATCATCGTATTTCTTTTGAGTTTTCTCTTTTGCACTAATCCTTGATTCTTCTTGTGCACAACAAGTCCAAAGTTATTCAAATGTAGGATACTCCTTCCTTGTGTTCATACTTGCGGCAAATGCATCCCATGTCTTGGGAAGACCATTGAGTACTATATTTACCAGTTCCTTCTCTGAGATGATCTCTTCAATAGCTTGTAGTTGATATCTTAACTGAGAGATCCTTACAAAGTATGATGTTATGTTGTCATCATCATTATCTTCATATCACATAGCTCATTCTTCAGACTCATTACTTGTCCAATGTTTCTGACTGAGAAGAGGTTTGTTAGGGCATCGTACATCTTCTTAGATGAGTCAAGATGGGAGATGTAGGGTATCAAGTGGTCTTTTATAGAATCCACTATGATACTCATGGCATTGATGTCATTATCTTTGAACTTCTCCATAACTGCAACGTTTTACGGTTCCTTCTCTTTTAATCCTTCAAACTCTGGTTCCATGATCTTTCCTTTCACGATATCCAACACTTTATTCTTGGCAAGGATGAGGTCAATCCTTGTCTTCCATGCTCTGAAGTTAGAATCTCCATCTAACTTGTTTTCTGACTTCATAGAGTGAGTCATGGTTGCCTTGACTTGGTCAACCCTAGATTTGACCAAAAACTCAAACTTGATGTCTTAGCTTGCTGAGAGTATGAGGAGGTGCGCTAGGCTAGGGCGCACTGGTCTATCCGGAAATTAGTTCAATCCCTTCACTTAAGGTGCCTCAACGAGAGGGTTAGGGTTTCTGCAAATGCACCTGCCAGTAACCCTAGCGGCAATGATTTAGTAACTTCTCCTACTAGAAACCTTAGCAGCAGTTCTTCAACGAGCTTAGTTTCCTTATGGCTATGCTCCCTTCTAGTGGTTAGATTGAATGAAGGAGGTGTGGGCCCATAACCAGTTAGAATATGATGGATGTGCTCGTTTTACCATAGACAATATCACTACTGTCACCCAACCATAGGCCGAAGCCACCCTTCGAGCACCTTAACCTTGACAGAGAATCATTCTGGAAGCAAATCCTAGGCTAGATAGCCAAAGAAAGGTTGGTGCACCTTTCTCCAAGGATAGTGCACCAAACAAGAGTTGATCGAATAGTCTAAACCATAACCAAGAGATAGTCCAAGCCAAAACGTAATCTGCTAGTTGCAGCAGCTCCAACAACAACTCTCCTCCAAACTTGTGCACAAACTGGCTAACTGCAATGTGCACAAGTGAGATCTATAGTTCTGAGAATGCCTGCCAGAATGAAGACTGGCCTCCTGTATTTATACTAAAACTGGCAAACTGCCTGGGCCGACTTCTCATTCTGGGTGCCTATTTATTATTTCTTTCACCCGACTTCTTCTCTTGGAGGCTAATAACCTAATACAAATTATCCTCTTGAGCTGACTTGTCTTCTAGGGTTATTAACCAACTAATTTGGGTTTCTTCTTGCTTTCTGGAATATTCTATTCTCGTTAGGTTTACACATGGAGGTAAATACCTCTCGCAACTACCATAATATCAACACGAACAACATACAGAAACTCCTAAGATCAGTAAAACGTCCCATTGACTTGAGATCCCAAAGAGAAGTCTACCAAATTCCATACGCTCGTGGGAAAATATACATCGGTGAAATACAGAGGTCCAACCGAAGAATAATAAAAGAACACAACACCAACATCCTTCATGATAGGACCCTAAACTAAGAATCCCATTAAAATGAAATAGATGAAATTTTTTGACAAGGTCAATAACCAATCCAAAAGGAGAATAAGCAAGGGAATTGAGATTGTAAAAACTAATTAACTAAACCTGAATGATGGTTTGGCAATTAATAAAACATGCCTACATTCACTATAAAATTGAAGATTTGATAAGTAATCCTTACCCCAAAAAAAATTGGCACGCAACATAGAACCTTCTTATGATTGAATGATTTAGAGGAAATTATCTTCATCTAATTTGGTGCTTTGGTAATATTCTATGTGTAATTTCCTAAAAAAATTAGGATAGAGATTGTACATAAGCTTATGTCTGCACTACATAAAGTCTTAAAAATTAAAACAACATTCACATGAGGGAGATATCAGTCCCTATAGGATCAAGATGTTTCATGAAATGCCAATATAAATCAATTTTTAGAGGTTGATTCTGGAATAAGAAACATATATTTAAACAAAAAAATTCAAATATCACCACAACCTAATTAATCTATTGAAAATAATTTATTTATTTATTTATTATTTTAAATCTAATTGAAGAACGAGAAACCCATACAATGTGTGTGTGTGTATAAATATGTATATATGTCAATTGGGTGTAGCATGAATGGTTGTGAGGAAAAGTTGTTATTGTCTCCACCCAGGTTTGAATCCCACTTTGTGACATGTTTTCTCTAAACAAATAAGTTGTTGATGAGTTATTTATGATCTCTTCATAATTTGGTTACCTTACCTTGTGCCTTGAAGAATCTAGGATTTACCCTAGGTACCATCCTTAGAATGAGGGGAAGTGCTAAGGCGGTTTCCCTTGGGAAATATTACCCAGAAAAAATGTATGTATGTATATATATACATGTAGACACACACACACAAACAAAACAATCAATGCATACATAATTCTTAAAACCATTATTGATGCCTACATTCACTATTACATTGAAGATTTGACAAGTAACCCTCACCTGACAAAACATATTCTAGTTGTTCTTCAAGGATTACCCATCCTTGAAGAGAAGGGGGAGTCCCAAGCTATACTTTTAAGAGATTCTTCAATTGCTATTAGAACATTGTATATTCAATCCACTTTGAATCTTTTTAGGCTCTCATGTCCCACTCATATGGCGATATCTTTGTGCCACCAATTTGAATCAATTTACTTCTATCAAATCCCAATGAGGGAAAATGGTGGAGCTTTAATGGAAGAAGAATCACTTAGTATAAATGGGGGGGTTCCCATCCCCACCTCATTAGCATGATATTAATGCAACCTCATGCAAAGGTTTAATCTTGTCCATGAACACTACCAAGCAGTATCAATATGAGTGGAATTTATTACCATTACTGGGTCCTTGACATCATAGGCTCTCATGGTGATGAACTCATTATTGAGTGGTACTATCGATGGGAGGGTGGTCATTTTTGGGATTTGTAGTGGATTAATTCTCTAGTTCATTCTAAATTTTTCTATTTATCTCATGGTCATCCTCCTCCTCGTTCATGATAGTCCCATGGTCGTTGAGGAAGGTTCCATGTAGCCCTATCAATTAGGCAAGGGATTGATTGTGGTGGTGTATGTTTACTTCTATGTGTGTTTTTGTCTTCCTTTGTGTGCCTTCCCTCACATGTATCATGGGACATTGCCACTACTACAACAATTGTTGCATGATATGTGAATTGAGGGTGGTTTAGAGAGGAATTCAAATATGTGAGCAAGAGTTTACAAAGGTTAATTGTAGTGGTATTGTTGCACCAATGTATTATATAGGGGGGCCAAGGATCACCAAATATCTTTCTTCCTACAATTGCATGTAATCTGACATGTGTTCCTCCATTGCATCCATAGTTTGAATTTTCCATGTAGTCATATTCACATGCCTTGACCACTCCTATGCTTCCACAATAGTTGTTCCTCTTACATTTGATGTCACTGACTACATTTTGTAATGTCCCCTTCTAAATGATCGCTCTCGGAGGTCGAATTAGTAGTCTATCTGATTCTCGTAGGTCATAGTCGATTAAAAAGGGGAATTAATAATTATTTGGTGTCATTAGAGGAAAAGGAAACATTATAAAATGACATTAAGTAATTAAAATGTGACCAAGGGAAATAAAGTGGATAAAACTCTATAAAAGTCACTTTAATCTTTTAAATAAAGTCAAAAAGCTAAAAAGGTCACAAAAAGGTAAAAAGGGGGTCAGAAAAGGGTGAGAAAGATAAAAGAGAGATGAGGGTTCATTTCTCTCATTATGTTGATCAATTTTACTAATCACATTGAAGAGAGCTCTTGTGGCTTCACTGCTAGGATTTTGCAACAAAACCCTTGTGGATAGTTGGTTTTAGTGGTGAAAGATTCCACCCTAGCCAAACTAGAGGAAGAATCACTTAGGTTCTTCATTGGGTTTTCACTAGTTGAAGATACACTCATTTTATAGGGATATGGAGGCTTGTAGATACATAGTTCTGGTGTGGTTTTCGATGTTTTGATTGAGGGAGGCGCTACCAAACTTAGAGAGACCAAGTTATCTTAGTGGAGAGAGGTTGTGTTTCGTTGTTAATTGGGGTTTTTTTGCAGTTGGGGCCGATTCTTGTTGGGAGAGGGGCATATTCTTCCATAGGGGAGTGATTTTCCACTTGGGCCGAATTCCATTGAGCAAGGGGGTTCAATTCCTTGTTGTAGAGGTCATTTTTCATGTGGAGGAGTTGTCATCTTGTTGTTAGGGCTGAGTTACTTGGTTGATGGTTGAATTTTTCATTCAAGAGGTCGAGTTACTTGCTAGGAATATAAAGCTAAGTGCCAAGGTCGATTTTATGTGCATCTGGGCCATTTTCTTGATATAATGACATAATTTTGTCACCGAATGTTGGTGTCTATTGGAGCAGCAAAGTTCCAGGGGTTTGGTAATCAACTTGGCAGCAATTTTGTGGCATTTAGTTGTTGTTACGGCCCATAAATTATCTTCATGTTTCTATCAGTTGTACCGTTCCTCTCCAAGGCTTCCCAAGTTGAAACTGTGAGTTAATTGTTGTTGTAACCATCTATTTTCGAGTAATATAATACCAACTTATTGACTCTATCTCTTGTTGTTCATTGAAATATCTTTATTATAGTTGTTTTCCATTACATATGTCATGCACAATGTGTATTTGGAGGTATTGTAAATTGTTTGTTAAAACCCACAAGTCAGCAAGCATATGAAATATAACCAAACAACATCCATAAACATATAACGACAATGGAAAAGATTAATCTAAGGGGGTTTGGGGTGTGTCTACAAAGTGTTTGACAAAACACTTGCATCATAAAACATTACAACAAACAGAGGAAGGGATTGATAGTGAATGTTGGGCATATCCACCAACTGTTTGAAAAAACTCTAAGGCCAGAAAACTATGAAAAACATTACAGCCTTAAACACAAATTGTATTCCCAAGTAGGTGAGACATTATAGTGGTATCAGAGCTGGTTCTCTTGCTAGCCTGTACTTTACATGACACCTTGATAATTCTGGGTGAAGGATCACACATTACTTATAGAAGAATGAGGTATAAGGGAGCTGAAAACATTTTCCAAACCAAATCAAAAGGAGAGGAAGACATGGGGGACATAGAAGAACATCAAAAAGATAGTGCCATACATATTTTAAATGACTTGGAAAGAACACAAAATGACATAGTAAGGGTGCATGGTAACTTAGAAAGAGGAAAACAACAAATGGTTGATCTTCTAGCTCAACTTGTGGCAAACACTTAAGGAAACCAAAACATTGTGGTTAATGAGGGTTCAAGGGGAGCTAATGGAAACCATGGACACAATGGAAACCATGCAGAGAGGAGCCATACTCATGCCCCCACATGGAATCACATTGGTTCAACTAGTGGAGTGACCCCTGGACTGCACATGCCTTAGGTTTTGGATGAACAAAAAGCTGCAAATCAGGGGAACCATGGACAGGGAGAAGATTTTACAGAGTATTTGAGAGAGTATTAGACTGTAGGGGAGTAGTTTCAGGCAACCATGTCTTTGCAGGACTTTTGTATTATCAAGTACATGAATAGGCCTAGAGACTTCAACAAGGGTTAACAGAGTTGGGAGATATAAAGGAATGTGGGGAAGTTGTGCATTCCTTACTTTGATGGGTCTAGCGAATGTACAGTTAGGGCGTGGGTATAGAAGTTGGATACTTATTTCCAACTCAATCCCATAACAGAGTTAGAGACCATCAAATATTGCACTTTGCATTTGGATGGAGAAGCCCACGAGTAGTGGTACCATGGGTTGTTCACATCGGGACATGCAGGTATTACGTCCTACTTGGACTTAACTCAGAGACTTATGGGTATATTTGACAAGATAGATCCAGAGTTGCACTTCATGGAGTTAGAACAACTCAGACAGAGTGGGATGATAAAAGGTTACATATCATAGTTTCAAAGAGTGGCATTCATGGTGATAGATGTATCTGAGCATAGGTTGATCATGCTTTTTATTGAAGTACTATATGAACCCTTGAAGGGGTGGGTTAAGGCCTTCAAACCAAGATCCTTACAGGATGCCATCACTAGGACAAGGCACATGGAGAATGCAGTGCCTAAGAGCAAATTTCCTCCTAAACTTTTCATTCCTTAGAAGAACAAAGACAAGAAGCCTTTCTAGAAAGAGTGGACCCAAAGAGATAGGTTGGATGATGATGACTGGAGGGAACAAATGAGAAAGAAGTTGTTTGAACACGTATAATTTTGAGCTTTTGAACTTTAGATTTTTCTCCTTAGAAATAAAAAGTTTTACCCAAAAAAGCAAAAAACTTAGAGAATTATTCTGGGAATTCGGCCTTCGAAGGATTTCTATCATGCTACATCCAAAACCTTTGAACCTCAAACCGTCAAATTGTTAATGACGTTTATGATTGGCTAAAGTTAACGATTTGAATAATTATTGTGATTTTCCAGGTGATAAATTCCATTAGACGTTTTAATAATCTCTCTGAAAACAGATCTAAACGAAGAACGATAGATTTTATAAAGCTCTTCGAATTTCAAAATCATTTTACCATTTACAATTAACAGTTTTTCATTCAGTGAAGAGATTACAAATTTGTCTTGTTATAGGCAGGCTAATCTTATTTCCTTAAGGATTATGGCGCCATGAAAAGTTGTAAGTAATCTCGATAGACCAGATTTTAGAATCTAGCAGAACGCTAGACTAGTTTAGAATCCTGATAAACTAAGAAAGGGACCAAATGTGACAGGGAAGGGCTAAATAGACAGAAATGGGAGCAAGAATGTATACAACACAAACCCCTGAAGTGCTAAGTCCCCGAAATGAGAGATCTGGCGCCACGTGTCCTTTTGATTTGGATGACTGGGATTTAATTTGTGACTTTAGGCTTCGGGCGTTCCGAGATGCACAACAACACAAACCCTCGAAGTGAGAGATATGGCGCCACGTGTCCTTTTGATTTGGATGACTGGAATTTACTTCGGGACTTCGGGCTTCAGGCATTCCGAGATGCACAACATCACAAACCCCCGAAGTGCTAAGTCCTCGAAGTAAGAGATCTGGCGCCGTGTGTCCTTTTTATTTGAACGACTGAGATTTACTTCAAAACTCTGGGCTTTGGGCATTCTAAGATGCGTAACATCACAAACCTTCTGAAGTGTCAGATCTGCTGACACATTTCCACTTCGATCAACGGTCTAGTTGAACTCCGGGCTTCGGGAGTTCTCGCTTCATGCATCCGTCTTTCTTTCAAAATGGTTATTCACCGGAGTGCAGGATCGCGTGACATGTGTCCCCTGCTTGGATCAACTGGCAGGAAATTGCATGAAGTTCACTCTGTCTTCTCTACATGTGACCGAGAGTTGTGACCTCAGCTTAACCTTTGGGTGCTTATCTCACTTTTCAAGATCAACAGTCGTGTTTTAATGGCCCGTGGAGATCAATGGCCGAGAACGATTGTGGGGGTACGTGACATCACCAGGTGCATTGTGGGGTGAAAGGCAAGTTACCTCAAAACCACTTCCTCGTGCCCTCACAAAATAGATCGTTAGAATCCTGACTCAACACCAATCCTCCACCTAATCCACCTTTCACCCCCCTGCTTGTCACACCCTCCATGCTCCTGATACCATCCACCTCACCACCTACATTCTCGCATCCGCTCATCCCACCTCCTTATTGGATACTTGTCCCCACGTCATCATGTTTGTGAACGATTACTCTTCCCCGTAATTGTTAGCCATCCCATAACGAGCCAGCGCCGAGCTACCTATCCAATTACCACCCCCATATCTTCAACTGCAATTCTTTATCATAGTAAACACATTCGAAGGGACAGATGACAACAAAATCAAATGACAAAGACAATAAGCCAATGATTGCGATAGCCTTAGTGGGCATGTGTACCCAGTTCAAAGAACAAAGGAAAATGAATGCATCTGCGAGTAAATGAAGAGACAGATGAAGCGCCAACACATCAAATCAGAACTCAACAATATCTGCATGTTGTTATTTCATTCGGATGGTATTCTATTGTATGAATTCCAACGGTTTTTGGTTGAGACGTTTTTTGTATAAATAGATAAATTGTAGATTTATTCCCAACTGCTTCTTGTTGAATGTAAAAGAGAAACTCTTTTTTAGTATTAATACAAGTGCAGACAAAGATTCTAAGTTTCGTTCAATTTGAGTTATGTGTTCCCTCTGTGTTTCCATTTCTCTGAATTTCTTTCTGTAATTCTTGAAGAGTGATTGATTGCAATTTAGTACTATATCTACTGTGATCATATTATACCAGGAGTTCATTCAGTAAACAACTTTTCCTTTGTTATCACTGTGAGTAAAACAAGACCTATGATCTGTGTGAATTACTGCATTTTTATATCCTGTTCAAGGGTGCATCTTCTACTTTTCTTCTACTGCGAAGGTGAGACTTATCTGTAATTGATACCTAACTTTGTTTAACAGTTTTGTAAAACTTTCTACATCATTCGACATTATAATTGTGACTCAAATAACGAGATACAACCTATGTATTGTCTTGTTATTAATTTCATTTAAATATTATTTCTCAAAAAACTGCAGGTAGAAAAAAGCACTCATAAAAACATTTCATTTAAAACCTTTGATGCCTGACATTATTCTTTGAGCCTTAGAATCAATCTCAGGAACAACAAAAGTTATGTTTCAACTGCAACGAACTGTGGGAACTTGGTCACATGTGTATGGGCAAGGGGAAGGTACACTATATAGAGGTGCTTTCAGATAGTGATAGAGAGGAGGATATAGGGCAGGTGCAGGATAGTGAGCATGATAGTTCATTCAATGAGCAGCCACATGAGGAGGTCAAGAGTGGGGCTATTTCCACTCTGTCAGGTATTCCCAGATTTCATACCTTCAGGGTTCATGGATTTTTACGAGGCCAATGTGTCACAGTGTTGATCGATGGTGGGGCAACCCACAACTTCATTGATGCAACCTTGGTGGCTAAGAGAGGCATACATGCAATTGACTTTAGGGGTTTTGATGTAGCAGTAGTTGGTGGGTGCAGTATTCCATGCACCAAGAAGATTCTGCAGTTGGAGGTATCATTGGGTAAGTACACGGTGACTGGTGACTTCTGTGTAGTTGAGTTGTCAGATACAAACATCATATTGGGGGTTCAGTGGCTTGTTTCCTTAGGGAAACATTCTGTTGACTATCAGGCTATGGAGTTAGAGTTTAGGGTAGCAGATGGGAGGAAGGTGGTATTGAGGGGCATGTCTAGTGATACTCTTAGGATTGTCTCAGCCAAGCAGATGGAGGGGATCTTCAGGTATGGATATGTAGCTTGTGCAATAGAGTGCTTGATCACTTCTCATAAACCTTCAAACAATAACCAACAATATCATGTGGACATCCAAACCTTGTTGATCAAGCATGGCCAAGTTTTTGGGGAGATTCCACCAGGGAGACCTCCAGACAGAGGATTTGAGCATACCATTGAGCTAGAGGAGAGGGCCAAACCTATGATTACCACCCTATACATGCACCCAAATAAGTTTAAGGATGAGATAGAAAAGGTCATTAAAGAGATGTTGGAGATGGGACATATCAGGCATAGTTCTAGCCCATTCGCTTCATCAGTAGTTTTGGTCAAGAAGAAGGATGGCATGATGAGGACGTGCATTGATTATCAAGCCTTGAACAAGAAGACAATAAAAAATAGTGCCCCATTCCCAGGATCGACGAGTTACTAGATGAGTTGCATGGGGCATTATACTTTTCAAAGATTGATCTTCGATCAGGCTACCATCAAATTAGGGTCACTGAGAGGGATGTTCACAAAACCGCTTTCAGGTGTCACTATTAACATTATGAGTTTTTGGTCATGCCATTTGGGTTCACCAACTCTCCTGCCACTTTCGAGTCATGCATGAACCATATCTTCAACAAACAGTTGAGGAAGTTCCTGATGGTGTTCTTTGATGACTTACTTATTTATAGCAAGACACGGGAGGACCACCTGAGACATTTGGATGTGACATTGAGTATTATGGGAGATCAGTCGTTGTACACCAAGGCATCCAAGTGTGAGTTTAACATGAGGGAGATCCTATACTTTGGTGGGTGGCCGATTTGTGGTTAAGACTGACCACATTAGTTTGAGGTATTTACTGGAGCAGAAGGATTTAAATGAGAGGCAACAAAAATGGGTTAGCAAGATACATGCATATGACTTCAACATCGAGTATGTTAAGGGAAAGAATAATGTTGTTGTCGATGCCCTTTCCAGGAGACCAACAATGTGTTCCCTCATGGAGATTTTAGTTGACTGGAAATCTCACCTTTTGGTGGAATATTCCAAGAATCAATTTGCATGTGAGTTGATGGATGGGCTCACATAGGATGACATGTATCGGGTGGTAGACAATATCATTTTCTACAAAGGCAAAATATATCTAGTTCTTGAGTCCACAGTCAAGGAAAAGATCTAAAGGGCTTCATATGACACACCATTGGCATGACACCCTAGGTATTTCAAAACCTACAGGCAGGTATGGGAGAGGTTATCATGGAAGGGACTCAAGGATGATGTGTTGCGGTATGTGAGAGAGTGTATGACTTGTCAACAGAACAAGTCAGAGTATATGCACCCGATATGATTATTACAACCTCTACCCATTCCAGAGCATAAATGGGAGAGTGTGTCAATGGACTTCAACACAGGTTTACCGAGGGTACATGGCAGAGATTGTATATATGCAGTGATTGATCTGTTGACCAAGTTTGCACACTTCTTCACTATCTCATCAAAGTACAAGGCAACACAGGTGGCATAGTTGTTCTTCAGGGAGGTATTTAGACTTCATGGGTTGCCGAGGGATATTGTCAGTGGCAGGGACAACATGTTTCTCAACGCTTTTTGGTAGGAGTTGTTCAGGTTAGTAGGCACAAATTTGACTCCTAGCACCAATTATCACCCTCATACGGATGGTCAGACGTAGATTGTGAACAAATGGATTGAGGGATATTTGCGCAACTATGTGTCAATATAGTAGAGGACATGGATTAAGTGGTTACATATGGGAGAATATTGTTACAACACTACCTATCACATGTCCATTGGTATGACTCCATTTAGAGCGTTGTACAATCATGATGCACCTTCATTTTTGGATTTGGAGTTCGGGGATAGTAGGGCTCCCAAAGCCAAGGATTGGGTACAGGAGAATTAGGACATCCTTAAGGCCTTTAAGGATAACTTGCAGACAACCTAGAATCAATAGAATACATATGTAGATAGGCATAGGGTTGAGCGTAGCTTCGAGGTAGGAGACTTGGTATTTCTGAGGTTACAACCATATAGACTGTCTTCGTTGAAGAAGAGCGGTGCATAAAAATTGAAACCCTGGTTTTATGGTCCATACAAGGTAGTACAAAGAGTTGGAGAGGTAGCCTACGAGCTTGAGCTTCCAGAGGGGAGCAAGATGCATAACATTTTTCATGTATCATGCCTCAAAAATACAATAGGACAACAAGTGACCACTTCCGCAGAGTTATCCCCGTTGGATGAGGAGGGACAATTGGTTTTGATTTCAAAGGAGATTTTGGATGTCAGGGAGAGGATATTGAGGAGCAACGTTATCAAAGAGTTCATGATTATGTGGAGAGACTTTCCAGTGGAGGACACCACTTGGGAGGGAGATAAAATTTTACAACACCATGATTTGCATTTGCTTAGGGATAAGCAAATTTGGGAAGGGAGGACTGTAATGACCCCTTCTAAATGATCACTCTCGGAGGACGAATTAGTGGTCTATCTGATTCCCGTAGGCCATAGTCGATTGAAAAGGGGAATTAATAATTATTTGATGTCATTAGAGGAAAAGGCAACAATATAAAATGACATTAAGTAATTAAAAAGTGACCAAGGGAAATACATTGCTACAACTTTTTAAAAGTCACTTTAATCTTTTAAGTAAAGTAAAAAAGGTAAAAAGGTCACAAAAAGGTAAAAAGGGGTCAGAAAAGGGTGAGAAATATAATAGAGAGATGAGGGTTCATTTCTCTCGTTATGTTGATAATTTTTACTAATTACATTGAAGAGAGCTCTTGTGGCTTGACTACTAGGGTTTCGCAACAAAACCCTTGTGGATAGTTGGTTTCGGTGGTGAAAGATTCCACCCTAGCCAACCTAGAGGAAGAATCACTCAGGTTCTTCATTAGGGTTTCACTAGTTGAAGATACACTCATTTTGCAGGGATTTGGAGGCTTGCAGAGACATAGATATGGTGTGGTGATTGATGTTTTGATTGAGGGAGGCGCTACAAACCTTAGAGAGGTTGAGTTATCTTTGTGGAGAGAGGCCAAGTTTCATTGTTGATTGGGGTTTTTTTGCAGTTGGGGCCGATTCTTGTTGGGAGAGGGGCGTATTATTCCATAGGGGGTGATTTTCCACTTGGGCCGAATTCCATTGAGCAAGGGGGATCGATTCCTTTTTGTAGAGGTTGTTTTTCTTGTGGAGGATTCCTCATCTTGTTTCTAGGGTCAAGTTACTTGGTTATTGGTCAAATTTTCCAGCCAAGAGGTCGAGTTACTTGCTGGGAATATAAAGCTAAGTGTGAGGTTCGATTTTATGTACATTTGGGCCATTTTCTTGGTATAAAGATAGAGTTTCCTCACTAAATGTTGGTGTCTATTGGAGCAACATAGTTCTTAAGGTTTGGTATTCAACTTGGCAACAAATTTGTGGCATTTAGTTTTTTTTACATCCCAAATATTATCTTCATATTCCTAACAAATGTACCATTCCTCTCCAAGGATTCCCAAGTTGAAGCTGTGAGTTAACTGCTGCTATAACCATATATTTTTGAGTAATAAAATACCAACTTATTGACTCTATCCCTTGATTTTCATTGAGTTATCTTTATTATAGTTGTTTTCTATTACATATGTTATGTACCATGTGTATTTGGAGGTACTGTAAATTGTTTGTTAAAACCCACAAGTCAACAAGCATATGAAATATAACCAAACAACATCCTTAAACATATATAAAAAATGGCAGAGGTTCATCTAAAGGGGTTTGGGGTGTCTCTACAAAGTGTTTGACAAAACAATTGCATCATAAAACATTACAACAAACAGAGGAAGGGCCTAGCAATGAAAGTTGGGCATATCCACCAACCGTTTAACAAAAATCCAAGGCCATAAAACTATCGAAAAAATTACAGCCTTAAACACAAATTGTATTCCCAAGTAGGTGGGACATTACACATTGTAATGTCACTTTAAGCACCTCCTATTATACCTTAGCCAAACCATTTTCAAATATTTTCATTTGCCGTCTAAGTTACCCCAATTCACACATCCCACATATTTTCTTACAACACTAGGCCATACTTGCTTCAAAATGGAAATGTACCCAAAAGAACAAGGCTCTTCTCCCAAGTGGCAATCCTCCCCACCACACTATGGAATTATCCTTTGTAGTCTTGCCCTGAGAGATGGAATACAAGGGCCAAGAAAGAAGAAAACCAAAATAAAGGAATGATCCCACATAATGTTGAGATGCTACTTACATGATATCATTTAATCCAAATTGCTTCCACTATGTTATATGAAAAGGAAGGCAAGGAGGGTGTCCATAACTCCCCATCTTATTTACCATGAAAATGTGTCTGCATGTCCATTCCATTCATGATTTATTAAGAACACACTTTGTTCAAGGAAGGCGCACGAGGATTGGTTCCCCCCCCCCCCCCCTTCCCCCCTTTTATACTAAGAAGCTCTTCTAAGTAAGTTCCAATATTTGTTGGGTAATCTGCCTTTCCATTATGTGCCATCAAAACTTGGAAATAGTATATGGTATCAAATTGCTTGGTGCGACCCAATATTCTCCAATGTATCCTTTTTAGACCTAGAGAATGAGGAATGCAGAGCTTAAGAAGAAAACAAATAATGATAGATGAGTCTCCAACAATTGTGACATGCCTAATCTCGCTTGCCTTCATTCTTTGCAATCCTTGATATATGGCAAAGGCGTCTACTTCATTATTTGTAGTAATCCCTAGATCCCAAATGTAATCACTCTCTACACTTCCTCTAGGATCAAAGAAGACCCCCCTTGCTCCTGCCATTCCTTGGATTAATACTGATTGGTGAAATTAACATTTGGATATTTTTTCTCTAGTGAATGCTTATTGATCATTGATGTTACCATTTGAATGATTTTGTGTATACAGGATGTTGGATTTATATTAACCATTGATAATAACATTTGTATGTATTTGGTGATTTGATATTGATTGTTGATATTGCTACTCCTCATATATTGGAAGGATGTTGTTGGAGGTATTGAATTTTTGAATGCCCAATATATGAACATTTGATTTGAAAATTGCAAGTGGAGTGGATCTATGGATTGGCTTTTGACTTAATGATGTTTTATTTTTTATGGAAGTTTAAAGATGGTGGCAATACTCTAGTATTTATGAAATGGTTCTTATCATTATGACTACTCGTGACAATATTAAAATGGAAATGGTTGGTTACTAATAGAAGATTATAAAACTCGGTGAAATGTTAGGAATTTTAGGGTTGTCATTGATTCTATGGGGAGGAGGAGGTAATCTCCCTACTAGGTAGAACAATTGTGATTGTGTGACACCTTTTTGGATTGCAACACCTTGCTTATAATTAGATTTTATGAGTTGATATTATGACATGATGTTGTACTCAGTGCCTTATGATGCACATGATTATTAATGGAATGAAATGACAAATGATTGATGATGTACCAACTATTCTTTCCTTAGTTTATGGACTTGCATTGACCAGGGTCAAATGTTAGGAGTAGTACAAAAGTCTTTGTAGGCACCTGTGATTATTATGGATGCTATTGATAATAACATATTATCTGAGCTATTTGTTCTTGGGATCCACACTTACATTAGTCAAATGTCGAGAGCAATTTGAATGGTTTGATTATTAGCTATCGAGGATAATTCACTCTCAAGAAAAGAGACAAGTTGCTCAACTTTAGTGTCTTGACCTAAATTGACTTTATGATACCTATGTGTGAGGGTTTAATGTGGAGTTGTATAGTTAAAAGTGGATTATTAGAGTAAAGCACATTTTTACAGTTTATAGCCTTGAGGGCTAGCGACGTGACCTTAGGGGTAGTCTATCATGAGACTTGACCTAATGACCTAATCCTAACTACCTTTGAGTCTATTTTAAGAAGGGAGATAACTTTTATTGGGGGGTTGGACCTATGTGTGGGGAATTTGAGGATTCTTATGCTATTATTAGGAAATAACTGTTGTGTTGGGTTTTGCCTTGGAATTTGTGCCCTTTGGGAAACCTTGGTTTTTGAGATTTGGAAGGGAAAGATTGACCATGTACTATTATGATAATTTGAGACTGCTTATGTGATGCTCACTCAATGTTCTTATTGGTGGGTAGATGAAACTAGGAAGCACCATAACTTGTGGGAGGCGTTGATCCTAATTCTTGGTTGTTTTTTGGGAGCATTATAGCCCTATTGGAGGTGTGCACATCGTAGCCAGAGAAGGGTGTAGTCGCTTGTCACATGGGTGCCTTATGGGGAGGTGTTGATTTTGATACAAGAGGCTTCATACACCAATTAGAAAGTCACGACCTTATGGAAATATTTCTATGGATTGAGACCATTTTTTATAAGTTTGGTCTTGGATCATGTTGTTTATTGAGACTAGGGTCATTGATAGAGGGCTTGAGAAAGACCCTGTCTAGCTCTTAAGCTCGAGCCCCTTTCACAAAGGGTTCTACTAGCATCTCTAGCCACACATTTGGTTGGGAGGAAACGCACCTCTGAGTGTGTATTTCCCCAACAACTTGTTGCTCTAGTTCACAAAAGCCTTGGTTTACACTAGGAAGGAGACTTCTTCATGGTGTTTTGGATATAAGTTAGTACTATAATATGTTTACCTTTTGCTATTATCCTCTATTTATTATATGCTTATCATTTAATTATTGTTCAAAGATGAACAATAAAGTTATTATTGTTGTTAATTGTTTAGAAGAAATGTTGTGAATCTCACTATAAAATGTCTGAGGTAGTTAGGTTGACTTATTCTGATTGTGCAAGTTTCCACAGTTAGTCATAATGTTAGAGAGTTTTCTGGATAAAAACGATGTATAATGTTTTGAAATGTCCAACGTTTCGAGTGGACACTCCACCAATCATTAGGGACAATTGAAGCTAATACCTTGGACATTTCAAAACAATTGTCTCTGATGATGGGTGGAGTGTCCAGTCGTAACGTTGGACGTTTCAAAACATTATACATAGTTTTTATTAGGGATAATTTTAAGGATGAAAATTTATATTAAAATGTAAAAACTTGGGCTAATCTTACTAGTCTTTAATATGCAAAATGTAAAACATTTGGTGATAGTTACATAAAAATATTCAAATTTCTAAGGAGTTTATATAGTTTCTATAAATTTTTGGCGATTTTTAAGGTAAAATAATTTATTCTATGGAATTTGGATTAATCGTTTTTAGAAAAAATGGAAATTGGCGAATCGTTTTTTGGGAAAAACCATGGAAAATTAGCCCATTTGCGAAATTTAGCCCCTAAAATCATCTATGGTTTTTATCTAGAAAACTCTCTAGCATGTTGACTTATTTTTTTCTTTTCTTTATAGATTAAGGGGAATCAATATTTGGCTAGGATTACCCCAGGTTCAAATTTGGGTGGCTACCACTATAAACCCTAGGTTAGTGCCAACAACCCACAAGCTAGCACCTAGTAGGAAACTTATGACTTAGCAAGGGCTGAGATGTCCAAAAACACACCCACGAGGAGGGAGTCCCACTCTTGGGGGGTGTCTACCCTTCTAGCCTCATCACAACAAGCCATGTCACACTGAAAACTTGAACTTGAGTGAGGATAATGTGAGACCTACCTCCCCACCATTCGAACTATTGCCCCTCAACATACTCACTTGGATTGTTGCATTATATTAATAAACATTTTAGGAAAACATATAAAATGAATAATATGAAACATTTCTCTCTCTCTCTCTATATATATATATGATAAGGAAAAAAAAATATACCCCTCAATTATGTTAATAAAAAACACCACTCCCTTATCATTCCACACATTAATATAAAAGTCATGATATATCCGTGCTTTATATATGATCTTTTCTCATCTATGACAAATTAATAAAATTGAATTTTTAATTAATTTCTCATCTATTACAAAGTAATAAAATTAAATTTTTAATTAATATGTTACGCACTAAATTTTACATCAAGGTTGAAAATTCTAAAACATTTCAGATGAAAAGATGTAAAAAGCGTGGCTTGTCTCCATAAGGGGTAGAATAACATGGATTCATTCAATCCAGTTTTTCTTTGAGTTGTTTTAATGGTGCGAAGACAAAGCAAACAATGGCCGTATGTTTTTGACTTTGAAGAGTTGATCCCATGACACATCCACAAACGATGGTGGCTAACACATACCAGCGACTCAAAAACCATTAGCCTACTTTTCGATTTCTTTTTACAGCCGGACACGAGCCGCACACGCTTCTCAAAATTTAACTCTTTCTCTCATCCGGCGCTGCAAAATCCCTCCGACTCCGTTTCCACAATCCCAGCCGTTGATTTCCTTAATTTTAATTTTTTGTACTTACTGCTGGATGTCAGGGCTAGGTATTTTACCTGCCACATCGTCTCACAAGCAGTTGGAGTCACTGCCAGGGGTTGCTGAAATGACAAGCAGAAAGATAGATCACAGGTGATGCTTGGCTTTTCTTTTCCAAGAAAGGAAATGACCAGTACTCATTTCATGCTTGCTTGATTACTCTAATTCTCATTCTCATTCTCCAATGCTCAACCCTTCCAATTGAATCACACAAGGGAGGAAACGGACCAAAAGTTTTGCTAAATTCCAGTGGAGATAGGAGAAACGAAGTCTGCCAAGAGGGGTTTCTTAGGTTCCATTCAAAGTACAGGTACATCTACTCAGTTCGCCCAACATCTACTTGTTTTTTTTAAGTTCAATTTCTACATGTTTTTAGTTCGCCCAGGTCTAATTGTAGTCATTTCAATTTTGACTGCATGGGAAAAATGGTTTTGTTAAATATTTCCATGTTTGCCATGTTCTGTGCATTTGCAAAATCTATTAAACATGACAGTTTGTTAACACAGACTTGTGGGTCAACTGAATTGTCCTGCTCCTGCTCAAAATTTCTAGTAAATTATCTATCAAACTACCCAGACAGTATACTTTTAGCCAATGGAGTAAAGGTATAGGTATTGGTTTTCCTTTTTAGAAGCTATTTCAGAGGATCTAAATGTACTCGGCCAATGTTTCGGGTGGAGCCTGCTGAACTCTTTCTAGGACACCGAGCGACCGCAGATGGCCTGGTTTCACTTTCTACTATTTTATTCCCTGAACATCACCGTGCTATGAATAAAAATTGAGACCTATGCTTTGTTATTTCAATAATGACTTGACATCTGACTAAAGACCTATTTCTAGTACTGACGATGAGACATTTTATCAGAATTGTCGACTTAAAAGCTGCATGCAGATTTTAGGGTTGATTTTGAAATCGGATGACTTAATTCATAAATTAAAGGATAGTTAGCATCTCCTGCGTCAGAGCTTTGTGCTTGAACTAGGGAGGAATAACACCCCCTAGAACTTCATTAAACATTTGTACACAGGGATTAGATGCCTGACAAAGTGAATACCTGAGAGAAGGACTAATTCGATTTCATGTGCTGCTAAGTTCTAAGTTCTAACATGAAACACAATCTTGTCGGCAAATCAAATAGGATCGATGATCAATCTAGTTTCATGGATTTGGTGTGAATTGCAGAGTACCATATCTCCAAACAGCGCCAAGAAATAGAGTTTTCTGATGTTCAGCTATCTGTTCAAGTTAGCTTCGATTGTGTTTTCAAAAACTGCGTAGTGTCATTTAAAACGCCATTCAATTTTTTATTTGCTTCGTTTTTAATTTATCGTGCAATAATACCATCTAGAGAAATTCAATTGTAGACCGAATGTTTTCTGTTTTTATTTTAAGCAATCAATCAGGGTATTGATTGCATTGAAATAGATCTCAAATATTTCCAATACTTTCTAAAAAGAAAGGAGTCGCAACAAATCCCCACCTCATGCACTACGTTGTCCTGTCCACCATCCCCATTCAGAGGCATGCAATAAATATATTTTTAGTTTCTTTTGTTTCATATGTTTTTGTCATTGATAGTCATATTGATCTTTCACAGAACTATATCATTCCACAACAACAAAGTGCTCGGGCAGAGTACATAAGAAAAGAAGTAAATAGAAGATTGTTACCTAACTACAACTGAAACCAAACTCTGAAATCCAGTTAAGAACAACTACCTAAGCAGATATTAAATCAACATTGAAATTGTTCCTATAGAAATGGCCGCATCTTTGGTTCTACTCATTTTTTGATTTTTCTTTTGTACCTCTTGAATAACATGAAAGATAGCTTTTTGGCTTTCTTGCAATTCTTTTTAATTGCACTGTTTCAGACAATAGGAATTTTGTGGAAATCCTTATCTTCAAACAATTAAGTTCTTTCATTGCAAGAAAGAATATGCACGTCTAAACGGTGTATTACTTGCCAACTTAACCATGTCAAATTTGATCTTGTTTTCATAACATGTGACAGTGATAGGAACCTTGGCGGCAAATACATCCAAACTTGCTCTTTCTTTGCACCACTCAACTCTACTTCATAACACATTTAAAATGTAATATCATCAACAGTGCTCTTCGAGTAAACTCTGGACTATAATGCTTCGGGAACATCCATTGTCTATCAAGATTGTAGTTTCCGCTCCATTGTTGGCGCCTCTAATCATTAATAAGTTAGTGTCCACAATTTTTTTCAAAGGCTTCTTACTTATTCGGGAGAACTTTTCTTGTGGCGCTTTTTTGCTTGCATACCATTGCTATAACCTTCTTGTAATTGTGAACAGAAACATCAAATTTGGGAATTAGAGGTGGTATATGTAACAACAAATATCAGGCCCGATGCTCTCTCCTCCCTATGATGATGTTGCACATAGCACTTGTCTGCCTTTAGCCCATAGTTCATTTGTTGGTCTTTGCATGTTTTCTCTCAGTTTGTCTGTTTAGGTCCTTTAAGGCTTCCTTTTGTCACTTATGTGGTTGTTTGGGTCTGTTCCTTATCCATTTCCTTGGATTCTTCCCTCCACTTTGGATTCCCCTAATATTGGTGCTTGTGAGTCCATTCAAACCTTGTTGCTTAAGCCCCAAATCTTTGGAGTGCATGATCTCACAAGGGAACAAGTGATTCCACCATTGTTATGCAGAATAGAGAAGTGTTGTTGGCGAGATTGCACGGTTCCATGGGGATTGCATGTTCTTAGTGGTTTTTCTCTAAACAGCGACCATCTTTTATGCCCAAGTGGGGGTTTTTGATGACATTTTCAAGCTTGGGAGCATCAAAGCATACTTCTTGTAGGTCATGTAGTCATGCAGGAATTCTAATGTCGAATTAATGCATGGGAGTATTAAAGATCATGCCATTTTGTTGTCATTCTGTCGTGCTCACGGTCATTTCCTCAAGCATCCACTATAGGGTTCTTTACCGTTGATTTGGAGACTTTGTTGATCATGCATTTGGATTGTTGCTACCCTTGCTTTGGTTGGATTCCTTGCTCCTTTTTTATCCATTTTGTGAGATGTCTTTTTCTTGGCCACTCTACCACATCCACCAATGATCATTGGACTCGATGAAGACTACGTGAGGACTCTTTCACTATAGCATTGGGAAACATTCTAAGGGCACCATCTATTGCATTCAGGCCACTCATTGCACAATTAGACTCATTTCTTGCCTTCCTCTTTTGGTGAAGAAATCATTCTTTGGTTATTTGTCTTTGAGTGTTTTCTCTTTCCTTATCTCTTGTGTGATCTTTGAAGCGGGATTGTGGTTTGTTTATGGCTGTTTCCAGATCCGTTTTTCTTAGTTTTATCACATACTAATTAAGGGAAATCAATATATTAGGGCTTGATTATAGAAAAGAAGCAATGGGGTTTTGCTACTCATTCTATTAGCCCTCAAGTTGGTGACCCGTGAGGGAGTTGACTTATTGTGTGTGGATCTGTTTTCTTGGCTGATTTGCATGCAATAGGTTTAGGTTTATTGCTCGTGTGTGTGCTCTTGTTTGTCCTTCTCTCTCCCCTACATTCTTTTGACAATCATAGTTGGACCCTAGTTTGATTTTTTGTTCATTTTCTTGCTCTTTTCTTTACATTGCATATCAAAGTGGATTCTTCTCCTTTTTCCGTTTGGCATTTTCAATTCACATGCAAATCTGATTACACATTATAATATGGGCATTGAACACCATATGAGACATGGATGCGACTTCTTTTCCCTTTGCACATAATGCTTCCCTTTCTTATGAAAATAATCCATTAGGGTTTCAAGGGCTTCCAATTCAACAGGCTTCATGGCCTTTTCCCTCTCAATTCTTTTTCCCTTTTGGTTTTCCTCCACTCCATGGAGGTAAGTTAGGGTCTTTTTCTCCTTATTCCATCTATAGGGTTTTTCAATCCCTATTCCATCAACCAAGCCATGGAGGGTTGCAACCTCCAATTTGAGATTTTGATATCTCCTCTTAACTTCATATATGATTTTCCTTAGGAGATCTCTTTATCCTCATGTGAGGATGGTCCCTATGCCCAACCCACTTCCAAACCTACCAAAGTTTAGTGGACAACTTGAAAAAAAAATAGACAACTTGTGTAGATGCTTTTCTATTACCCTATGTTGACTTTATGCCTTATCATCCTCTTGTTGTGAATCTTTTCCCCAAAACATTACATGGAGAATCGAAGTGGTTTAATAAACTTCTTGAAGGATCCATTTCAAATTTCCAACGACTTGTAGATCCCTTGATGATGCACTAGTGTGTTAGATCACTAGATAATGGACTTAAGATTCTTATGACCATGAACATAGGAACTTTAGTAGCTCAACTTTTCCTTTGTTAGATGATGGTATGATGGAATTTACACCACTTACCATTTCTGTTTGTATCAACAACTCATAGATGTTTACTAATGCCCTTCAACCCACACAATCGTTTAGGGTCCTTACCAAATATCCAAAAACTCATGAAGAAGCCACATGTTTATGTTTTGAGTTTGAGCATATGGAAAATGTATCTAGTGTGGGACCTACATCTAACCCCACTTAGAACCCTCCATGTGAGATATTGCCAACTACAGAAGCTCAACACTCACAACTAGAGGACACTCCTAAGAAAACTAAGAAACCTACAAAGGATAGGAAATCCAAGAAAATGAAGGGCACAACTTCTATAGATTCTGTTAGCACTAGAAGTCACCTTCAGATTGCATAGAAGGTAAGCCCAGTACCCATCAGTTTATACAGTAAATGTAAATGAGTTTTAGGTGATCAAATGGAGAGGACTCAATGATAATAACGTTCTAACTCAGAAAATCTGGGCTAGCATGCACAAGCAATTTAGGTCTTGTATCTACTTCAGTCAGTGAGTTGGAGTAAGGGTGAATAGAGGGAAGAATTCGGTGAGGAGAGTGTAGAGGTCTGCTATGGACATTAGGTCTTTCAGCAGCCTAAGGAGGAAAAAACTCAAACACAAGATCCTCTTGAATTCAAATTTTCAAGGAAACTGAAAGACATTATAACAACACTATAATCAAACATTCATCATAATACAATTACAACAATTCATGTGAATCAATCATTCATGAACTCTCTCAATATCAGAGGCAAATAATATGGAGTAAGAAAGCTGACTTAGATTAACTGAGATGTCTCAAAAACAAATACATAACCAAAGAACCAATGTTCTTCATAAAAATATTACAATAACAGGGAGCCTAGCTCAACCATTCGACCTTAACAAAATATCAAAACTGCCTATATATACTAAAACTGCTGGCAACTATCAGGAGCGTGATCAGGCCGCTTCATTCAAAGTTTCCATTCGACGCCCGCTCTGTCAGACTGTGCAGGTCTTCTCGTGTCAGATGCGAGACAGACGCAGTTTGGATCTAGGGGGTGACAAAGTGGTTCAACTTTGAAAGCTGAACTTCTTTCTTGGATCTAGGGGGTGACAAAGTTTGGATAGCTTCTACCCTGCTTGGATCAATCCTTGCCCCCTCAGCTGACACAATGTGCCCCAACAGTTTCCCTTCTTTCATGGCAAATAATGATTTTTTGGGATTTAGAGAGAGACCAAATCTTCTACATTTCAAGAAGACTCTTTTCAAATGATCATAATGTTCTTTATTAGAATGTGAGAACACTGTTATGTCATCCAAATAAATGACTACAAACTTGTCCTTCTCTCCAATAAAAGCTATGTCCATGGCTCGCTGAAAGGTTGCTCCTACATTCATCAATCCAAAGGGCATCTTAGCGTACATGAATGTACCCCAAGGAGTGGTGAAGGCTGTCTTCTCTCTGTCTTCAGGTAAGACAGAGACTTGATTGTAGCTAGAAAAACCATCAATCATAGACATCCTGGATGCACCCGTCACCCTCTGTAATATGTGTTCCATCTTGGGCAAGGGGTAATTATCCTTCTTAGAGCTTCTGTTCAGATTTCGGAAATCAACACAAAGTCTGATTTCTCCATTCTTCTTTCTCACTGGGACCAAGTTGGCCACCCACTCAGAAAATCTCAAGGGAACGATAATCTGGGCATCCAAAAGCTTTTTTACCTCTTTCTCCATAATAGGCAGTAGCATAGGATTTATTTGTCTCAACTTCTGCCTAAATGGTTTGGCTTCCTCCTTCAGTGGGATCTTATGCTCGATGATACTCGTGTCATATGTTCTAAGGTCTTCATATGTCCAGGCAAACACATCGACAAATTCTTTTACCAGCTCAGCGTATTCAACTTTTTGTTCTCTTGATAGACTGCTTGACAATTTGACAAATTTTGGGTCCTTCTCTGTACCAATATTACACGCAGATGCATCAACATCATCAGTTGAGTCTTTAAACTTTACTGCCACATCATTCCCATCGAACAATCTTTCTAAAGGAACTAGTCCCTTTGGAATGTGGTTGCTAGGTAGCTGAACAATATGGTGATTAACAATTTTGTTCAAGAAAACATCAGTATGAGGATTACTTTCAGAATCAGGATCTTGGTCAATATGGATGCAGAGAATTCATCAACAAACTCAAGAAATTTTTTGATCTCAAGATCATCCTCAAACACCTTCCAATGCTTGACATTGTCGGGTATAGAGGGTCTATAATATATATTTGACCTCCACATCATATTTGAGTTTAGGTGGCAGTGGGACTCTGAAATGGCTTGCTGAAACCGCCAAAGAATCAACCATGGTATTCTCCTTTCTTGGAATAAATGAAATGTTGAAAGCTAAGAAGAAACTGTCAATTAGGTCCCACACCTCATTTCTGTAAGTTCTAAGCCTAGGGTGCTTAGCTTGATAAATATTTTTGATCTGATGAATAATTAGCTTTGCGTCCCCAAATACCGATAGCTCTTCAATTCCCATGTCTTTCGCGGCTCTTAAACCCAAAACAAGAGCTTCATACTCTGCCACATTGTTGGTGGCTTCAAATTCCAACTTGTAGGACATAGGTATAGTCTCTTGATAAGGTGAAATGAAGATTACTCCAGCACCAACACCTTCCTTAGAAGAGGCTCCATCAAAGAACATCTTCCAAACAAGGGTAGTTGGAGGAGGGTTTTCACAACAAGTGATGGACTGTTTTCTGATTTTAAGAGGGCTTTCAGGAGCATCGGTGAGTTGCAATATGCTGGACCCCAAATCGGTGTCAAGGGCAAAAATAGGATGGTTGGTGGGGTCTGCTTCATCACTAATGATGTAGGCCAATTGAGCTTCCCTGTAAAGTCTTTTATGCTCACCCCCAAATACAGGAACAGTGGCATATGCGAGGTCCATCTGTAAAGTTCCCCCAAGTCTTTTTATCCAAGATCTTGACAATAGCATGCCAAACTTGGGGGGAACATCAACCACTACAATGTCCATGACCACACTTTTCATGGGTAACTGAAATAAGGTCACAACCAAATCTTTGATGACCCCAAGACACTTTAATTTCCTAGAGTAAGGAATATAAGTCATGGTAGGCCTTTGTGATTTATAATCCAAGTTCATCCATGACTATCTTGGGCATGAGATTGTGAGATGCCCCCGAGTCTATCAAACAATTATGCAACACCTTATCATGTATGTTCAGTGACGTATAGAAGGGAGGGGGCGAATCCTCTCTATCTTCTATCAAAGGACCTAAGATGACCGCTGGTTTGTCATCTTGAAGATTTAATGAATCAATGGTATTTGAGGAGGATTCGAGCAACAACTCATTGGAAAGATATTTTCTAAATTCTTTGATTTTTATCAGTTCTAAAAATGGTACAGGGATCTTGATTTTTTGGACCTCATTTTCAAAACTGAAGGAAGATGGAGATTTCAGAATCTCCTTGACTTCTGGGGTAGGATCCTCAATCAAAACTGGGGGGTTTTGAGCGTCTTTTTTCTTGCTACCAACTGTCACAGCGTTGGCAGAATTCTCTGTTTTTGAGGGCTGATCTGAAGCATTGGTCTTTTCTCCTTTCTTTTTAGATCTCAGATTCTATTTACTAGGATTCTCTTTTGCCTTCTCTCCCTTACTTAATTCATTTATTTGATTATCCATTAAGGACTCCCATTTGCAGACTTGGTCAAGTGAGGGGATGGAGGAGTGTCACCCAAGCAATGGATCTCAGGATCATCTTTTTCATCCTCTTCATCTTCTTCATCTACAAGGTTGTTTTGTAAAGGGGTTTGAATCCTTTGATCATCTCTTCCTCTGTTTCTGGGCTCTCTTGGAGGTATCTGAGGAGCATTATTAGGTCTCCTGAAGGTACCTCTGTTATCAACGTTTTGAGTACTTCTATAGGTCTGTCTTGCTTCAAGTTTTACCTTCTCCATATCAACAGAAAGAGATTTTACTAATTTGGTAAGCTCATCATCTTGAGGGTGGGTAGCAGAGGAAGAGGTTGAAGTTTCAGACCTTCCCCTTCTTCTGTCCCTGTCAGCCTTACTCCTAAGCTCGTCAACTGCCATAATATTGGATTCTACTTCAATGGCTGCATCTTGCATATGAGCCAAGGAGGTAGCTCTCCTTTCCCTTAACAGGAGGCATAAATCAGGGTCAAAAGAACTAGAATAAGTAATCTTTGCAGAGGTTTCTGTAGGCTTAACCTCAGTGGGAATTTTGCTATACATTTTATTAAATCTTTTTGAGAAGTCCGAAACAGATTCCCCTTCCTTCTTCTTTAGTGATCCAAACTCTGTAATATAGTAAAGGAAATCCTTTCTATCCCCCCAATTCTTTAAGAAGGCTTCATCTAGGGCTTCAATCCCATCAATAGATCTAGGAGGCAAGGCCCTAAATCACTTCCTAGCCTCGCCCTCGAGGCTATGAACAAAAATCCTCATCCATACATTTGCATCCATGATGACATGACAATTTGTAAAACTGTAAAAGGCTTCAAGGTGTTCCTCTGCAGTTATGTCTCCCTCGCCTGTGAACTTGGGCAACTGCTTAAGGTAGCCATCCGCTGGGAGGGCATTCAGAGGCTGAGGCAAAACAAGAGGGGCATACCTAGCGGCTATTATAGCTTCCATCCTAGTTCTGGGGGGATTTGCTCCTGCCATTGGAGTGTGAACTGGAGGAGAACAAGGAGGAGATGGAGTTCGGATAGGTGAGACTGGGGCTGTGCTTCTGGGAGAAAAAGGAAAAGGCTGAGCGTTAGGAGATAAAGATGAAGGGCTAGAGGTAACAAAGGTTTCCTCTTCTGTAGCTGCAACAACTCTAATAGGAGGAGGAGTAGGAAAATCTTCTAAGGTCAAAGCTCTCTCCTTCCACTTCACAACTTTGGGGGAGAAAGGGGTGTCAAAGCTCTCTCCTTCCAAACCAAGAATAGGAGGGGAGAAATCGGTCGGAAAACTCCCAAAATTTAAATTTCTTGAAACTCCATTAGTTTGTATAATAGGAGAATTAGAAACGGTTAATGGAGTTTGTAAAGAGGGATAATGCAAATTATGAGAAAAACTTGGTACAACAGTGGAGGTACCTATTTTAGCGGTCTTTCCCTTTCTGATAATTTCCTCTGGGTTAGCTTCAGACGTTGCTAGAGGCAGCAGTGAAGTGGACCTCGTGTGTCTGCCTTTAGGAGCCAGAACTGAAGCAGTGGAGTCGCCAGGTGCAAGTTGCAATCTTCAATGGTATTGATATCTGATGCACCTTCAGAATCAAAGCTTCTTTGTCGTTCTATCCCAGGGAAATGTCTTCAATTCCTTCCCCAACAACGGCGCCAGAAATGTTAGCACTAGAAGTCACCTTCAGATTGCATAGAAGGTAAGCCCAGTACCCATCATTTTATACAGTAAATGTAAATGAGTTTTAGGTGATCAAATGGAGAGGACTCAATGATAATAACGTTCTATTTCAGAAAATCTGGGCTAGCATGCACAAGCAATTGAGGTCTTGTATCAACTTCAGTCAGTAAGTTGGAGTAAGGGTGAATAGAGGGAAGACTTCGGTGAGGAGAGTGTAGAGGTTTGCTATGGACATCAGGTCTTTCAGCAGCCTAAGGAGGAAAAAACTCAAACACAAGATCCTCTTGAATTCAAATTTTCAAGGAAACTGAAAGACATTATAACAACACTATAATCAAACATTCATCATAATATAGTTAAAACAATTCATGTGAATCAGTCATTCATGAACTCTCTCAATATCAGAGGCAAATAAGATGGAGTAAGAAAGCTGATTTAGATTAACAAATATGTCTCAAAAACAAATACATAACCAGAGAACCAGTGTTCTTCATAAAAATATTACAATAACAGGGAGCCTAGCTCAACCATTCGACCTTAACAAAATATCAAAACTGCCTATATATACTAAAACTGTTGCAACTATCAGGAGTGTGCAGGTCTTCTCTGTCAGACTGTGTAGGTCTTCTCGTGTTAGATGCAAGACAGGCGCAGTTATTCGTTTTACAGGAAAATCCATCCAGGAAGAAGCTTCGGGTGGACAGTCTGCCTTCATGGCTGCTCTCTGCAACGCTTTCCATTTATGGCGTGAGATGAGGTCCCAACTGCCGCTCTATCTTCAATAATTTCCTTCATTGGGATTAGGACGAGGCCTGACACCCATGAATGTTTCTAGGCGGTGCCCACTACTTCTTCAAGTTAATGATGACGCCTCGAGGTCCTGCAAATCTCCGTGAAATCGACGCCCTTTCCTTTGCGCTCCTAGAGCTCCTGGTGCCAGCCTCTTCATCAAGCGACCCCGGGCCACAACCTGGCGCTCAACTCCCAAGTGCTTCGCGATTTCGCATTTCGGGAGTCTTCACTCCACTTGATTCCAAGTATCGCGATGCACGAACTTGCGAAATGGCCTTTTCAGATCGATGATCGAACTTGCTTTGGATTTTACGACCACAATTTCTTCCTCGAAAACCTCAGTCGCCAGCTGTTCAATAGGTGCTTACCCTTCTTTGTGGCCCCGCTTTCAATCTGACCATGGGCTATGATCATGGGCCTAATTCCCGAGCGCTTCGTGAACATGCGCCGTGCTCCATGCTAAGACCTTCGATTCGCGAAATCGCGACCTCTCGGATCTAGCGCCATGCGTCCTTCTAAGATCCACGATCCAGATCTAATCTTCGGGTATTGGGACTTCGCGTCTCGGGAAGTTGAAAGACTACTCACCTCTCTTCTCTCGATTTTCGATTCTGTGCTCGCCTCAGATCGACGGTCCACGACTTTCCTCGATCCAACGGCTCAGATCAACTCGCGAGTTCGCACTTCGCGAGTTCTCACGACTCTGCCCTTTGACTTTTCCACTCCGCGAAACTGCGAAATCGTTGATCCTGCGCCACGTGTCTCTCTGAATCGGACAGTCCCTGCTGATTTCGGGTTTCAGGAGTTCAGACCTTTGACAAACCACTTTTAACAATATTTCGGATTCCCGATTCCCGTGATTATTTTCCACCGCTGATCTATCCTAATGAGATCTACGGCCCAGATAAAAACTTTCCTCGACCTTTTTGCCTTGAAGACCTGGCCTGCGAAAGATAGAGAGACAAGGCCATGCAACAAACATGGGTATATCGATACACACCTATGGCTCTTGACAACTTTATGTGATAACAGATTCAGAGGATAGTTTTCTTGAAATTGTAGAAGCTGTTGCCGTCCTAATACACACTTGCAAACGTGAGCAAAGTCCAACTCACTTAGTGTGTCCTTGGAGGCACAATGCCTAGGTTCACAGTCCACACTGTCACCTTGACTGGAACCTCTTCCTTCTAGGCTTACTCCTAGGGAAGCCAAGGGGGGTAGACCCTAGTTACTAGATTTGATTTAACGTTTATGTTCTAGGAGTTGGTTTTAATTTGTTAAAAGGCTTTGGGAAAGCTAGCCTAAGATGCTAAGGCAGCGAATGCAAAGTGTAAGTTTATCTATATGACAATCAACCCTTTCCCTAAGTCAACTATGACTAGTGCTTAAGGTTGGGCAAGGGGTCAAATAAGTTTGAGGGTGTTCAATTACAAAATGTTTACAAGTAAAATAAGTTGAAAACTACCCCACAAACTAAAGATTACAATTATGTATACAATGAAAGATAAATATTACAAATGTACAACAAGATACAAATATACAAGATATGAAAGTTTAGGAGATATTCAAGATGAGATCAACACATAAGCCAAGCATGCCCCAATAACACTTACTCTATTGGACTGCTTTTCAATGACAACCACTAAAGCACTCAAGATTCAAGAAGATGAAGCTTCCCCAAGTGGGATACTCAACCCCTTCTTGAATCACACCACAAGAGCAAACAAATAAAGATATATGAATGTATTAACTCAAGTGCTCATAAAAATTCAAGACAATTAGAGAGACAAACCATAAGATTGCAAATGAAGATCTAAAGATATGAAGTACTTGCAAAAGTGTGTTCCTAAACATACATCTAATATCCCCCAACACATATGGATTGTCTATGCAACTAAATGATTAGGAAGTTTCTTAAAAGTTAAGTAAATTTTATTTCCCTCCCCCTAACTATGTTTGGAGCCTTAAGCTTCCTCCTCCCTTGGCCAAATGACTGCCGGGTGCTCAAGATAGTAAGGCAACGAGGCCCACCCTAGCTTCCACGGTCAACCCTGACAGTAAGAGTACTTCCCGGAAAGGACCCCCTCCTGGAGGGTCACGGGACGGTCCCTCGCCACTTCCTTCCGTTGTTTTCCTCAAACCTGTTTTAGATGGTGGAGATGGCTGAATTAGGCTATCTCGCAGGTGAGTCTTTAGGTGTGTTTGAAATGTTTTAGGAGTGTTTTAGGTGTCCGAAAATTGTGTTTTTAGCCCAAAACCGAAACTGAAATTGCTTGCTATAAATGTGTTGCAAAATGTGGAATTGATAACCATAAACACATCTAAAACATCAATGGAAAGCTGAGAAGATACATGTCATTCATTCATCATCTACTTAACCATGTCATTCACCATTCCATATGTAAACTTGAAAGAAAAATATGAAGTGAAGGCAAGAATAGTTTGCCACTTATAACAGAAAATTGCTTTAGATTTTCTCACTAAACCACATAAATCATCCCATAAGAAGCTTGCTGAAAATGAAAGTACTTGCTGAAAAGATAAATTAGATCCTACACCATTCACATGTCCATGAGAGGCTTTGCAAACTTAAATGAAAAAAACTTGAAAGGTAGAGAGATAAGTTAGCACAAAATGTATTACCACTTAAGCATAGATATGTGTTGTATTTAGATATGCAATTACTTAGATAATAATGAAACTCCAAGCATGTAAACAAAACTTAGATATCTAAAACTTGAACCAAGATTAGCATATGTGTGAAGATCTAACCCTAGAATATTTTAAACCATGTATGCAATAAAGATCATTCACATTTTACCATCCTAGCCAAACGATATTGGGGGTTACTCTCCCAAGGTGTAGGCAAATTAACCTTAAGCAAAACTTGAAAAACAAGTGAGCAAACCACTCACAATGACCAAGGTGGAGGCAAGCCTACCATTATTGGCCAAAGAGGGTTGTAAACTAAAACAAAATTATTATTAAGTGGCCACACTACCTTGTCTTGTAGACAAGAGGGGCCAAACAAAATGAAATAAACTTAACTTGAAAACAAACTAATCTAGCCCAATGATTTTGGGGGGTTGGCTTGGCCAATCACACACCCAAGGTGTAGGCAATGTATTGTTAGCTTAGAATGATACAAAAAATTGCTGAAATGGAAGAAAAACAATGAAATTTACAAGAGGAGAGGTGAGAGATTCGTTACCCAACCAAGGAGGCTCTTGGGGATGTCATGAAAAGTAATTTTGGCAGCGTTTCCCCTTGTCCTTGGTAAGAATCTGCACAAAACAACAAGCAAAAGCTTGTTGGAAATGCTGCAAAACACACAAAAAGTCAAGAAATTTTTCTGTTTTTACACAGAAAATTTTCACATGAAATCTCCAAGTGAAAAGTAAATATTTTTGACCTATCTAAGATATGTTAGCTACAGCAATATGATGAATATGAACAGCAATAGAAATCAGATCCAAACTAAAAGAAAGGAGTGTATGAAGGCTTTGGTTGGAAACCCCTCTAAAGTCTCTTCCAACCAACTCCTTTGAGGAAAATCTGCACACTTAAACAAGATGTGAGTCCAAGAACAGCATAATATGATTGGGAAGATTAGTAAAATGAAGTACTTCACAATGCTAACTACCCTACATATATAGATCAACAACACTAATGTCAAATGATCTACCCAAACAAACTAATTTGCTCAAGAAACTAGTCAAAAACTCACAAAATACAAAGGAGCAAGATCACCTCATGTGCAATAGACAAATCTGATTACTCTAGATTGATCCAAAATCCTCCAAAGTTTTTTTATTGAATCCAAAAATGAGAGCCTTGCAGCAACTAATTGCTCCAAAGATCTCAAGAGAGAAATGAGCTTGAGTGAAGATGGTAAGAGCAAGAGTGGGTGAGGTGAAAATCCTGTAGCATAACTTTAGCTCAAAGAATGGTGGAGAAAAAGGGTGAGGAAAGACTTCCTTTATACCTCAAGAGGCAAGGTGAAGACACTTGGATGAACTCCAAGTGTCACATCCCAAGCAAGAGAGCACATCTCAAGAAGGGGGGCGCACCTAGCTAGGGTTTTAGCATGGATCCATCACATGGATGGATGAGATGGCAAGTGGGGCCAAGGAATGGTGAGGTGGGAGGTTAGGAGGGGCACACCTCACATGGGAGGGGCTCACACCACATATCAAGGCCAAAGTCAAAGGTTTGGGTGAGAGGGGGGCGCAAATTCCCCTAGGGCTTGAGGCAAAATGTGAGGGGGAATGGGTTAGGGGGTGTGTTAAGTGGTCAAGGTGGGTTGGGTAGGTTAGGGAGGTTCAATCTTGCTCTTATCCATCTTCAACTTAAACCATTAACTCTTTTTTACAACATTACAAAAATTGACTTAGCAATTAAAATTGCTGTTTTGACTGACTTTGACTCCGGGTGGACAAATGCATAGCAAACTTTGTCCGACTGAGTTGAAACTTGGTCTATGGGTGTAGGGGGTGCCATTCCATTTCTTTTGAGCACAAATACCCCTATCAAAAACCCAAAGACCCAGTTTTTATAATATTTGCTCAAAAACATTTAATTAATTAAATAATTAAAATTCCAACCTTAGAAAAATTAATTAACAAAAACCTATCTAGACTTGACGAAATTCTGCGAAACTTTCTACACTGTCTGACATGGTCATTTACATCATTCCTAAACAATAGCTACCAAAGGATGAGACTATTAGAACGCCGTTCACCACTTTGGAGGAATTATTGCATGTGTGAGGGAAAAACTCATGGGAAATCAACCAGGCTGAAAAGCCCAGTTGACAACCTAAGGATAAAAAACTCTCGGTGAAAAAAACTCTCCCAATGAAAACATCCCAAGGTACCTGACCTAATTATGATCCATGCAGACTTATTACATTATTAACCCACGCAGGGGTGCGGAAATTTCGTTTACAAAATTTTGTGCTGGAGCATAAAATGCCCAAGTAGAACCAAATACTGTCTTCAACATACTTGCATATGATGATGCATACTTCATGGCACATGAGTTGAGCCCCTAGCTGAATAGGCGGTCAACAGAAGCAATACCTTCTCTATAGATTATAGACGTAAGATGGTTATCACTCTAAACATTCAATCTATTCTATCATCGTCGCAACCATCTCAACCTCCAAAACAAGCCTTAGTTGCCTCCCTTCCCGAGTTTCATTTCTCTTTTGACTTGGCAAACCCACTTGATCATGATGAGATTACTTGTCAAGAAGCGCCCTTCTATATAATTGTTCAAATTGTAGATCAATTGGGGAAGTGAACAATCTTGGATCTAGGTTTTGTTGTCAATATTATTCTCCTTTCCTTGGCTCAAATATCAGCCTTGCTGAATTTAGACCTCCTAGATGGGTTTGTTGAGGCTTTAACAACATAGAAACCACTCCTTTCGTTCTTGTTGACCTTCCCATTATCTTGGATAGAAAAATAGTTCTTATTGATATCCTTCTTGGATGCCCATGGCTTCATTCTATGTGTGTTGTCTCATCCACTCTATTTGGAGAGGTTCAATAAGGATATTGTACAATATCCTTCTTAGTTCCCATTGATCCACCTTAGTTCTTGATGAAGTTACACTTGATTGACATTCATGCATATCATCCAAAATCGTGACTCTACCTCAACTTCCTCCTTCTACTTGGCATATTCAAGAAGGATATTGTTCAGTATCCCTCTTAGTTCCCATTATCCACCTTAGTTCTTGATGAAGCTACACTTGATTGACATTCATGCATATCATCCAAAATTGTGACTCTACCAGGTTGTTAGTTGGCAATCATATTTGTCTAGCAGTGGAGCAACGTCACACCTTGTACATATTCTCTCTTTTGTTTCTCACATTTGGCCACCATGGGTATATGGCTCTTCCTCCTCATTAAACCATGCATAATTTGTTCTTACATTTTGCATTCAATCGAAGATGGCAATGTATAGGATGATTGGTGATCTTGGTTCATGAAGCACCTTTCATTTCTCCTTGTAGGCTCACACACGCATTTCCATAGCTCGCATATGTGAGTCTTTTTTGATATAAGATAAGATAAGATAATTTTACCAATGTCCAACAAGTGACCATAAATAGGTCAATGGGATTGCTAGGCACAATAGTATGAGATACGAAGTGGGAGTCCAAAGGTTGCTTCTAGACAAACATGATATAAACAAAACTAGACTATGTGGTAAAAGACCTAAAGTTTATAACCTCAAAGCATAGAGCAGGAAAACAAATCAATAGTGCAGGTATGTGCAAGTTTTGCAGATAATGGAAGAAAAATATCGACAATTTCATGGGGATCGCTCGCCTAGCGTACAATCAACCTCCCCTAAAGTCTACAACCTTTGAGGATGGAGCGGGAAAACAAATCAATACTGCAAGTATGTGCAAGTTTTGCAGAGAGTCGAAGAAAAATACCAACACTATCGGGGGGGAATGGCTTGGTTAGGGGGGAGATCAACCTCCCTTGATGCAATCTTTCCTACCATCCTAGGTCGCAGGAAAGAAAGTTCTGATAGATATCTGGTCGGACGAATAATGGAAGGTGATGCCGAGATATGGTGCAAGAGTAAATGCAAGGGAAATTGCAATGCATGTTGCTTTGGAGTGAGTTTTCAAAGAACAACGAGCTAAGATAGTATAGGAACCATGTTTGCCCATTCCTCCTTGTTGATGAATGCAGCTATGGGAGACATCCTCCAGCTTACAAACTTGTGAGATGTGGAACATAGTAGCTATGTGAGTCCTTCTCTCAGCTTACAAACCTGAGAGAAAGCCCCTAAGAAGGGCTCGAGGTTCCTGCCTGGGATAGAGCCAGGAACGTAGAGATAACCTCCTCCATGACGTGAGTGAGAAGAACTCCAGATGATCATCCGGTGGAAAAGCGATCTGTTGAGTTAGGACGTGCCTGTGGCTGAGCACAAGGTGAACATGTGAAATCCCAAAAGTGTTGGGCACAACGTCATGTGATCAGAAATGAAGATGATGTGATATCCTCCTCTGAGCAGCAGAGTTGACGAGAAGACTCCAGATGATTCTCCTGTCGGTGGTAGTGGGAAAGCAGATCTGTAGAGTGGACGTGCCTGTGGACGAGCACAGGTGAACGTATGAAGACCTGGTTCTTCTGTGTAATGCAGTGAATCAGAGCTATGACATCCCTATGGATGTGCCCCTAGTGGATGATCTTGATGATGAATAATGGTAAATAAACGAAGATGGGCCTCATAAAACTCATCCATACCCTCTGAGCTCACTGATGACATAGTCTCACCCCTTTGGCTTGGCTGACTCAAGCCTTCTGAAGTGACTCTAACCGCGTAATAAGGGAATCCAAAAATGGGGACATGAAATCATGATTCTCTAATGCACTTAGGTCCTTTAATTTAGGCATGATTATGATCAGAAATTATTCAGACCTTGTATTCATTAGCTTTGATTATTGAAGAAAAGAAGACATCCTTTCTCTTTGGCCAGTTAAGAATTCTTAATTGTGTGAGAATTCTTTTGCTTGATTTCTTTCACTAGTTTAAAGATTCAGATTTGAAAGTCTTTTACCTCTAAGACCCATTGTTGCAATCATCTTGCTGATATTCTACCTACTTTTATCTCTTTCTTTCTTCTTCTAGATCGCCTAATACAATAAGGCACTGGTCATATAAAAAGTTGGGCTTAAATCGGGCTGCTAGATGGCTGGGAAAAATAAACCAAATAAATGCTGCCGCCGGTTAAAATATCAAATTCTTCCATTATCAAATATTGTGTGTCCAATCAGTGCATGACGCCCAAGATTGGTCCAGTTCTCAAGGGAGTGGCCTAGGTGATTTGGCCAAAGAGTACTAAGCCAAATATGTGACCAAAGGGGGCAAGATCAAAGCCTAGGCTAAGGGACCCTACCATGGTACTAAACACAAATTGGGAGACCACAATCACACGTTTAGACCATAGTAAGGGGAGTCAAAGGGGGAACTCCAGCACATGTGATCACGAGGATGAGTTGAGGACCTTGATGTTGTCAGAAGGCAGGTTGGGTATGGTTAATGCATGATGAAAACCCCACATGATGATATCACAGGGGATGTGTATGGTCAGTACAAAGTACAAAAACCGTACACTGCAACCCTTTATATCAAACCATGGAAAAATCATACTTCAATAATGATGACATATTTATGGTTTTGAATTTTTTATGAAGGGCATTCTCATTCACTTTTATATGATGTTCAAAATGGCCTTTAAAGAGGTGTCAAGTCTTCAAGTTTTGATCACCAATTTCCAGCCTAACAACAAATGTGGTGGTTGTGCTACTATAGGAAGTGGTTGTGCTGAAATGATTATGGTTTCTTTCGTTAGCGATACATTGTCACTGTTCGCAAATCCAAACTTTGTCACTAGACTGTAAATTGTGTTTTGAAAGTTATGCAGGAAGCAAACCAGCTTGCCTGTTACCGGATGGATACTTTCTGTTTGTATGTTTTTAAGCTTTGGCTTGAATCTTTCTTGTATGAAAAGCAGTGCTTAAGATACTTTGTGAGCCTGTCTCTAGGCAAGTGATCTTTCCTCTCAAAAGTCAATATTTAATCAGCCTTTTCAATTTTAACACCTGACAAAGAGAATACATCTAATAAAAATCTAAACTTCATCTGCAATACTTCACTGCTTGATGTTTGTTTCACATATTTTCACACAAGACAATAAGGTTAATAGGAAATTCATGCAAACTGGTTGTATTCTTCAGCAAGATTTTGTGACAATGAGTTGCATCAGGTAATCGTGGTAGCTGTACATTTAATTCACTCTATTAAAATTTCCTTATGCCTTGTTTACTTGGTCTGGATTCTGTTTATAGTATATAATATATGCAATTTTGGCACGAATGAAACAAGGTAACTAATAAACTTGTGTGTGCATTTAACATTGTATTCTTGAAAATTTCAGGTATACATTCGTCATCAGCTGGAGAGCTTTTTTTGGGCTTGATAGCATTGTCCTGATGCCAATACCAATATTAATTACATCCAAGCCTTCGTCATTTTTCTTGGTCATTAATAACTTCGGACCTTCTAGTCATGTAAGGCACACTCTCATATTTCTATATTAATGCATTGACATGCTATTCAGTGATAAAGGTCATTGGGTTCACAAGTAAATGAGTACTCATTTTAGTCTATTTTGTGTGGAAAAGAGAGAACTTTTAGAATTTGAACTTTGCTAATGTCTATTAAACAAACAGCCTATAGGGCCTATAGGAAATATTTACAAATAAGTGCGACTATATACATGAAGTCCCTATCTGTATAAGAGGAAAAAAGTAAATTTATAATACAATATTTAGACTACTCATCCCAAAGCTTGAAGATCAAATACTCCTTTGAAGGGCACGTGTCCTTACCAAGAATTTTCTTGTCATTTCTGCATTTAATTTTCAAAAAGATGCCCCATGTTACAAGTACTCTTTTTTTTCCTAAGGATGTTGAGAAAAGAACATCCCAAGAGATAAAACCTCTGCAAAACCAAAGACACCTTCTACCAGAGAGAAAGGCTGCATCTATAAGATCTGCTGTATTGAAATACAAGAGGAAGCCCTCTATTTGTAAGAATCTGGGAGAAGCCTAGCATTTAAGAAGGATAGTTGGCTTTTATGCTAACTGTATGCCATCCAGGCAAATAGTTACTTCCATACATAATCTTACAACTGTGGATAGTTGGCTTACAACTGTCTACTAACTCCCACTCTTAAGTGAAACTTAGGGAGAAACAAAAACAAGACAAAAATTGGTCTCAGCAATGAGGCATGCTAAGGTACCCAAGAACAAACTCTCATAAGTGGAGAAAATGAGAAAAACCTGTAGGAAAAGAACTCCTTCCCAGAAGAGAGTAAACAACATAGAAAACATGTGAAGCAAGGAGGATTCAAGACGATCCCGCATGAATAACTTCCGTCACCCCAAGCATTGATTGCAACTGAAGAAACCGAGGTGATGCCAAAGGTTTAGTGAAGATAATGGCAACCTGCTTTTCAGTAGGCAAATACTCCAAGCTGAAAACACCTTCTTGGATGAGCTGTCAAATGAAGTGCATGTGGGTCTCAATGTGTTTTGTTCATTGATGCTCCACTGTGTTGTGAGAAATGTGTATGGCACTTTGATTATCACACCAAAGAGTAGTGGGATGATCTGGCTGAATGCCAGATTTGGTCATCAGTGTCGAAGCCAAAGAATCTCTTAACTAGCAAGAACTGCAGCACGATACTCAATTTTTGGAAAAGATAATGCAATCGCTGATTGCTTCTTCCAAGACTAGGCAATAGGAGTAGAGCCAAAGTGATAAACAAAACCAGATGTATACTTCCGATCATCAACTGAACCAACCCAATCTGAGTTAGTGAAACCCATAAGCTGAGAAGCACCAGAGGTGTACTGATTACCAAAATTGGTAGTACCCTAAATGTACCTTAGAATATGCTTCGTTGCCTTCCAGTGACTCTCATGCGGATCCTGAGAGAACCAAGGGACAAGCCCGACTGCAAAGGAAATGTCAGGGTGTGTATGAGTGAGATACAAGAGATTCCTAACTAGTTGCTTGTATAGCAAAGGATTAACACGTGGTGAAGAGCAACTGGTAGAAACTGTGACACTTGATTGAAATCGAGTGGGCGCAGGCTTGCAATCAGCCATGCCAAAATGTTGAAGTAAATCAAGTGCATACTTCTGTAGAAAAATGGAGATTCCTTCTGAAGATTGAAGAACTAGCAGACCAAGAAAATAGTGTAGAGGACCAAGGTCTGTCATATCAAACTGCTCCATCAATGCTTGTTGAACACTTTGAATTATGGATGAAGAATTGCCTATGAGAAGCAAATCATCCACGTACAAAACCAGAATCAAGAGATTAGTGCCACTGCTTCTTAGTGTATCTCGTAGGGTTAGAATGACAATGACAGAAGCATGAAGCAATCAGAAAATTGTCCATCTTTTCATACCGATATCAGGGGGCTTGTTTGAAACCATAGGGTAAATGCTGAAGCCTAAAAACAAGTGAAGGGTCCTACACAAAACCAAGAGGCTGCTCCATGTAGATTTCCTCATGTAAATCACCATGCAGAAAAGCGCTCTTTACATCCATCTGGTAGACTGACCAACTTTGGGAGGCAGCAAGAGAAAGCACCAGGTGTATAGAATATATTTTGGAAATAGGGGCAAAGGTCTTGGAATAATCAATACCTTCAACTTGTGAAAATCTCTTGGCTACAAGATGTGCCTTGTGCTTGTCAATAGAGCCATCTGCTACATATTTGGTTCTGTAGACCCATTTACAATGAACCAACTTTCGTCCCTTGGGAAGACGAATGAGATCCTATGTGTGATTCTTTAGCAAGGAAGAATACTCCTCTGTCTGGCAGCATCCCATTTTGGTATACCAACAGCATCAGAAAATTGCCATGGATCATTGGAATGATGGGACTCAAAAGAGAGACTCCAACTGTCTTTGGCCGTGTATAGTGACGGTCAGTGGTAAAATAACTGAAAACAATTGGTTCATAGCCATACCTATTAGGCCTCTTTAGCTTACGAAGGTTCCTCCTTAAATCTGTCCTTTATCAAGTTGTTCTAGTTTAAGCTGCACATTTTCATTTAGTGTTGATGACAGATTTTCTTCTGGCTTATTTTCAGCTCTGAGCAGATTTTCAGCTTCAGCAGTGTGATTTGCTGTGCAATCTACAGCAACAGAATTTTCAGCGCCTTCTTGTTCTACATAAATTTCAATGCCTTCTTATCTTGCAAAAACAGAAATTTCAGAGTGATCTGCACTATCTTCTGCAAGACAATCTGTGGGAGAAGTAGGAGAATTTGTTTGGTCGAGTGTTGCAGGAAGCTTCTCCCCCTCCCCCCCCCCCCGCTTCGAAGCCCCGAAGCTTGATCTGAGCGGG
>ML781370.1:418414-460947 GCA_009831015.1 Picea engelmannii | reverse complement strand
TATCGCGACATCTACGATAATATCGCGACATTTTCAAAATTTCGTAAACCGCGCGATATTTTCGCCGATATTATCGCCAAACTGAATTTTGCCGATAATATCGTAAATCGCGCGATATTATCGCGATGTTGGTAACAAAGCTTATTAGTCTTCTTTGATGATTTACTGATCTACAACAAGACTTGGGAGGAGCGCCTTCAGCATGTGGAACATATTTTGACTATCATGGAGGAGCAATCCTTATATGCAAAGGAGTCTAAATGTGAATTTGGGATGACAGAGGTCCTTTACTTAGGACACATTATCAGAGTAAAGGGGATACAGGTACATGAGGAAAAGATACAAGCCATCATCGACTGGTCCACACCAAAGACACTCACTGAGTTGAACGGGTTTTTGGGCATCTGCTGCTACTACAGGAGGTTTGTCAAAGGCTTTTCTCAACTTTGTGCACCTTTGACCGATTGACCAAGAAAGGGGCCTTCACATGGAACCCAGAAGCACAGGCCACCTTTGAAAAAATGAAGAAAGTAATGAGTACATGCCCGGTATTGGCACTTCTAGATTTCACACAACCCTTCACAGTAGAGTGTGATGCATCAGGGGTAGGCATTGGAGCCGTATTGATGCAAAACAAGCACCCAATTGTCTATGAAAGTCGGAAATTGAGAGGTCCTGAGCTCCTCTACACCATCTATGACAAAGAAATGCTAGCCATCATGCATGCATTGGCTAAGTTCATACAATATTTAGTTGGAGCAAAATTTGTTGTGAGGACAGATCACAACAGCCTCAAGTACTTCCTAGACCAGAAGGACTTGAATGAAAGGAAACATAAGTGGGTGAGCAAGATACAGGCCTATGACTTCGACATAGAATTTGTCAAAGGGAAGAATAACGTCGTAGCAGACGCTTTGTCCAGGAGACCATCGGTTTATGCCATGACCGATATTTCAATAGATTGGAAGGCCCACCTCTTGGTGGAGTATTCGAACAACAAATTTGCTTGTGAAGTAATGGATGGGCAGGTGATAGATGACAATTTTAGGATTATGGATGACATCATTTACTACAAGGGCCGAATTTTCTTGGTTCCCGAATCAGCCTTCAAGGGCAAGGTGTTACAGGCATGCCATGATTCACCAGTAGCAGGGCACCAGGGGATTGCCAAGACATACAGATAGGTATGGGAGAGATTTGCTTGGAAGGGTCTAAAATAAGATGTGATGAACCACATCAAGGAGTGCAACACTAGCCAGGCCAACAAAGATGAACACACTCACCCAATAGGACTACTGCATCCACTTCCCATTCCAGAGCAGAAGTGGGAGAGCATATCCATGGATTTCATCATAGGCTTGCCCAAGGTACAGGGCAAGGACTACATTTTCGTAGTAGTGGATAGGTTGATGAAGTTTGCACACTTTTTTGCCATTGCCACAGATTTCAGTGCAACACAGGTTGCGGACCTATTCTTCAGGGAAGTTTTCAGATTACATGGGTTGCCCAAAACCATAGTGAGCGATCGAGATAGCAGGTTCATGAGCACTTTTTGGAAGGAGCTCTTAAGACTAGTAGGTACGACCTTGACACCTAGTACCAGTTATCACCCATAGACGGATGGTCAAACAAAGATAGTCAACAAATGGGTTGAAGGCTACCTCAAAAACTATGTGGCAGGACAACAGAAGACATGGGTCAAATGGCTTCACTTGGGGGAACACTGTTTCAACACCACCCACCATATGTCCATTCGTATGCCCCCATTCAGGGCCTTATATAGTTATGACCCTCTCTCCTTTGTAGAGATTGCTTTCGGTTACAACAGGGCTCCCATGGTTCAAGATTGGATTCAGCAGAGTCAGGACATCCTCAGGGAATTAAAGGATCACCTACAGAGGGCACATAATCAACAGAAGGTACAGGCAGAGAAGCACAGAGTTGAGCGCACCTTTGAGGTCGGAGACTTGGTTTATTTGAGGCTCCAACCATATCGACAATCATCAATCAAAAGAAGTCGTGCAGAAAAACTCCAACCACGTTTCTTTGGTCCATACAGAGTTAGCAGGAGGGTAGGGGCCGTAGCTTATGAGTTTGGATCTACCCCAAGGCAACAAAATACATAATTTCTTTCATGTTTTGTGTTTGAAGAGGGGCATCGACAAGCACATCACTCCTATCGAGGAATTTCCACCCATGGATGAAGGAGGACAGTTGGTACTAATACCAGAGGAGATACTGGAAGTCAGGGAGAGGAAGCTAAGGAAAAGAAGCATCAAAGAATATTTGGTTAAGTGGAAGAACCTTCCTGTGGAGGATGCCACGTGGGAAGGAGAGCAGTTGATCCAGGAGACAGGTTCAGAATTGCTTGTGGGCAAGCAATTTCTAGCAGGGGAGACTGTAATGTCCCCCACCTCTTGATGAAGAGGGTTGGAGAGACTCAGTGGTCTAGCTTTCCCCACTAGACTATAGTCTCAGGTATATGGGGGACAAAGTCAACCAGAAATCGTAATATTCTAAAGATAAGTTGACTTTGTGGAAAAAGGGTAACTCAACGAAGAAATAGAAATGATGAGTTAGGTTAAGAGTTAACCCTAAGGGTAAAACTAACTCAATGGAGGAATAGATTGGAGCTATAAAGGAAAGGGCAGGGCGCACTCCTTATGCATTCTGGATTATTATCATTTTTGCATTGGAGCTCTTGAGCACAATCTGTTTTGAGGGTTTTGAGTCTAAAACCCTAGAGATCAACTCGGTGGTGAAAGATCCCACCTTCCTTGATCCAGGCTTGGTCCCGGAGGTGAAATAATCCTCCCACACCATTCTACAGTGTTGCAGGTTGGTTCTACAAGCATTAACCAGGTTAGGGTGCAACCCAGGGGGTTTCCAGCTAGGGGGCGCACCATCTTGGAGGTTTTAGTTCGATCTGGAGGAAGCAAGAGGCATTTGGGAAATCTAGTACCTGGGTTCTCTTCGGAGGGTCCCTGGCATCATTCCTGGTCTATTCCAGAGGAGTTTATCCTTGCAGTTTATTTCTGTGAGCTTGGCACGCATTGAGGAGGAAGAGGATGTTCTGCAGAAAGGTATTTTTAGTGTTTGGAGGGTCAAATCTTCATAGATTGGTTTGAGATTTCAGTATCATGGTAGTAGTGGCCCAATCTATGATCTGACGAAGTTTGATAGCATTTGGAGGTTCCTAGAGGGGAAAACGTACCCTCTTGACTTTATCAAACTAGGGAGGGCACAATCCAGTTTAGGGATTGGCCATTTGGAGGAGCAACAATGCTCAGATCAGCTTGAGATTGATTCCAGGGGTTTCTAACAGCCCGATCTACATTCTGAGTGAGTTTTGGAGGATTTGGAGGTCAGGAGAGGGTAGGCCGAAACTTGAGGGTTTGGCAGCATCCAGAGTAGGGCACAACTCATCCAGTTGGGGAGGTTTGACAGTGCATTGATCAGGTTCTTCTATCTTCAGTCAGATCTACTTGCTGGTGGCCTTTGAAGGCTTGGATTTCTTCTCTTACATCCTTTGGGAGGCATTCATCTTGTATTGTTCTTCTTATTGTATCAGCTAGAAGCTCATTTTGTTATTATTGGGGCTTTCTCCTAGATCTGCAGTTCTCTTGTATACGGGGACTTCTTACTATCTAAATAAAGGTCAGAGCTGACATTTTTATTCTCTACTAGAGTTCTTATATCTCTTGTATTGTTTATGAATGTATGCTTCATATCTATTGGTCTATCAACATTGAATAATCCATGCACATCTTAGGGATACACCTGCAAACACATGAACAACATAACAACAGTAAACAATTAGTGTTTTAAGCAAAAAAATTTGGCTTAGGAACATTACAGACTTGAACAAGGCATATGCTTGCTTTTCCATACTAGTATAATTAAGCTCACAGTTTTGCAATGCCTTACTCATGAAAGCAATGGGTTGCTCTTGATCCTCTTCGTTCTTCTGGAGCAAGACCCCTACTATAGTATCCTCTGAAGCGAAGGAAAAGACTTGAAATTCTTTTGAATAATTTAGACTAATTAACATAGGAGATCTGCCAATTGAGTCCTTAATATTTTTAAAGGCCTTCCTTCCTTCATCTGTCCACTCAAATTTTACATCCTTTTTTAGCAATTTGAGTAGAGGCTTCATTGCCTCGACCAAGTTTGCGATGAACCACCTGAGAAAGTTGATATGTCCAAGAAAAGACTGAAGAGATTTCTTGGTTGGGGGTAAAGGGACTTTCTTTATGGCTTCAACCCTTTTAGGATCGATCTTTCCCGTCCTTTGCTATGATATGACCTAGCAACTTGCCTTCATCCACACCCAAAATGGACTTGGCTAGATTCAAAGAGATGCCATACTTCTGACATCTTTCAAACACTTGCCTAAGATGACTTATATGATCTGACCTTTCTTTTGAAAACACTGTTAAGCCATCTTGGTAGATCTCGATGATTTTGCCCATTAACTCATGGAAGGAAAAATCCATGGCCCTCTGAAAAGTAGCACTCACATTTATTAGGCCAAAAGGCATCCTTAAGTACTCAAAGGTGCCCCAAGGTGTGGTGAAGGTTGTTTTATTTTGATTCTCCTTCCTCACCAACACTTGGTTATAACCAGAGAAGCCATCCAACATGGACATAATCTTAGAACCAGTTACCCTTTGCAGTAGGGTCTCCATGTTGGGTAGGGGTTAATTGTCCTTAATCCATGCTAGATTTAGATTTCTAAAATCAATGCATAATATTATTCCCCCATTTTTCTTTCTGACCTCAACTAAGTTACAACACCATGAAGAATGCTTTGTTGGAGCAATGATGCCAGCATCCAACATCTTTATAAGTTAAGCTTGAACCATTGGTGCTAACTTAGGATTTATTTGCCTAAGTTTTTGGCAGAAAGGTTTTGTGTCTTCCTTGAGGGGGATAGTATGTTGACACACATCTTCTTTATAGGCTTTGAACTCATCATATGTGAAAGAAAATACATCCCTATACTCTTGGACCAGACTTATTAATTCTTTTCTTTCCTTTTAAGAAGTTCCTTTTTCCGTTTTTTATGAACCTTCGGACTTCCTCTGTCCCAATGTTTATTTCAATATAATTGCCAGGCTTTACTACTTTTTTTTTATTTTTATACATATCATCCCTGTGAAATATTTTTTCTAAGGAAGCTATTCCTCTAGGAACTGGATTTTTTATTGGATTATCTTCATTAACATACTCTTTCCCCTCCTTTTTGTAACTGACTTTGAAACTTGAGAATTCCTAAACATTATGGATGATCCTTAGGATTTGTTCATCATCTTTGAAAACCTACCAATGATCAATATTGTCTGGGATTGAAGGCCTAAAGATTATTTCCAACTTTCCTTTTCCTTTTATTGGATCTTCTGAGGGATGGAGGGTTGAAGCTACTATTGCCAAACTATCAGCAAAGTTGTTTTGATCCTTAGGGATTGCAATGAGATCTATAGCATCAAAGAGATCTATAGTATCCCAAGCGACATTTTTGTATCTTCTTAACCTTTCACTTTTGCATGCATATTTATTTTTGACTTGAAGAATTAGTAAGTCTAAATCACCTTTGACATTTAAGATCTTGATACCCATAGCAATTTCCAAACCAAGCAAAAGTGCCTCATACTCGACCACGTTGTTTGTTGCATCAAACTCAAGTCTAAATGCAAAATTATAAGTTTTCCAGTTGCAGAATGCAGACTTTAGGACAATCCCTGTACCTTTGCCTGATCTTGAGTGGGCTCCATTAAAGTTCATCTTCCAAGCTTTATTACTTATTTTTTCATCTTTAAATTTTTCTTCAGCTGGTGCTAGGAAGTTTGAACATATAGAAAAGTTACCCATGTCAGACATTTGGCATAATAACTCATTGAGTGGCTCTTTAGGATCCTCGATGTGATACTTTCTTTCTGTTTCTCTAAAGAACCTGAAATTCTCAGTTGATGGAGGAGGGTATGTGATAGTTGCAAAAGTTAAATCCATATTTAGGTAGCCCCCCATGTGAGCTCCCCATTTTCTAGAGAGAAGCATCCCCCAAGCATTCGGCACATCGATTACAAGCACATCCATTTTGAAAGCAAAATCTGCGCGGAAAGCAAGCTTGACTGGCAAATCTATGATAGTCCCATGAGTTTCAATTTCCCTGGAATCCATGGCACACACATTATGATAAGGCCTTGTAACTTTAAGGACCAATCTTTGCACAATTTCCGTAGTAATAATATTGGATGAAGCACCAGAATCATACATGCAATTATGTAACCATTGATCATTTATTTCTAAGGACACAAAGAAGGGAGGATTTTCTTCTTTGGTTCTATCTTTGCTAGTCAAAACCACTGGAGGATCTTCATGATGTTCCTTTTCTTTTTTTTTGATTTTTTACAACCACTTTATTATTTGAAACATTTATTGTTTCGAGAAGTTTTTCTTTCTGTGAAGGTATCTTCAAAAGATCTGACACTGGAACCAAAACTTTTGCATTTGAAATCCAATTACCTAAATCAACAGTTAGATCAATAATTGGAGTAGTTGGAGGAGCAGTTACCTTGGGAAAGTTTGCTTGAGATTTGTTTGTTCCATCCTTCCCTTTCCTTTGGTAGACTATTCCTTTATGCCTAGCCATTTCCAAAATCTGCTCATTTGTGGGCTTATGTCCATATAGCTTTGTAACATTGTCAAACTCTTCAACCACCTCATTGGTTTGCTCACTTCTTTCTTGCATTTGAACCCAATAATCCATTGATAAGGGGTGAGCTTCACCAAAGTTGTTTATGTGGTTAGAGTTTCTTGATTGTCCCACAAAATTGTTTGTTGGAGGAAGGCCTTGTTCATTTATTTGACAAAAGAATAGGCAGGTAGACTCTTCATGAAAGTCTTCACATGCTCTACAAAAAGGTGGTATTTCTTCATTTACCATATTATTGGATTCCAACTGATTAGGTGGCCTTTGGTCTTGAGGAGGACCTTTCTTTTGCCATCTTTCATTGTTAGGTCTTCGTTGGAATCTATTATTCTGAGACTGAGACCTCTCCATAGCTATCAACCTGTTTTGCAAAGCACTAAGATGAGTAGCATGAGTTTCCTCCATTCTTTTTACCATTTATGTTACGGCCTTTAAAGGGTCGAAATTAGGATCTTTATTATCGGGAGCTGCAACTTTCTCTTTAGACTCTGTTTGCCTAGAAGAACTACCCCTTGTGAAACCTGGAAGATTTGACTTTCTTGACGCTTGCATATTTTTGTCAATCTTTATCGTTGTTTCTTGAACTGCTTTGAGGTTGGTAGATCTCTTAGTTGATACCTCATTTCCCCACCAAATGCCTCAATGTAATAGATCAAGATGGCATTATCCGGCGACTTGATGTCTGTGTGCAAGCTTGAAACTAATTCATTGAATTTTTTGTTAAATTTATCCATAGTTTCGTTCTCATTCTTCCTTATTATGTTGAGGGCCGCCAACAGGTGACGATGATCTCTTTTCTCCCCCCATTTCTCAGTGAAGTCATCTAGGAGATGTTTTAAAGTCCTTAACTTGTTGTTTGGCATGTCTTCGTACCAGTCTGAAGCATCATCTTCTAAGGATATAACAAAAAGATTCATTTTTACATCTTCGTGGTCATGTGCAACACACCATTTATTAATACACCTTATGGAAGATTTAATATGTGTTTTAGCATTTATTGCATTGTTTCCTTGAAAACTTGGTAATTTTTCGATTGCCTTTTCGGGAATAACATATTATTAATTGCAAAAAAAATCACAAGGATCATAAATTGCCATTTTTGAAATAAAACTATCACTAACAAAAAGCAAGTGGATATCGGAAATGGACTCGAATCCTAAATGGCTAAGGATTCTACGAGAAGAGGCTTTGGCTAACCTCCTTCTATAAACCTGTTCAGGTTCAGGAATGAAGTCAACTAAGCCTTCTGAATTCCTTCTTGTAGAATACTTAGTCAAATTGGAATTTAGTGGAGTCGCCAGATGATTGAGTCTAATTCTGATAAACAACAAGCATAAAAAACTAAGTAAAGTAAACAAAAAGGAAAACAAGGTCGTATTCTAGGTATAGAAAGATTTATCCCCGACAACGGTGCCAAAAATGTTGCCGCCTTATACACATTTGGGCTAACGTGGAAGAAATCTTCAATCCACTTAGTGTGTCCTTGGGGGCAAGTTCGAGTTAAAGTGCTGTCACCTAATCCTCAACTCCTCCGTCTAGGCCAACTCCTAGCGAAGCCAAGGGGTGTAGTCCCTGTTGCTGCCTTATACACACTTGGGAGACGTGGAAGAAATCTTCAATCCACTTAGTGTGTCCTTGGGGGCAAGTGAGAGTTAAAGTGCTGTCACCTAATCTTCAACTCCTTCGTCTAGGCCAACTCCTAGCAAAGCCAAGGGGGGTAGTCCCTAACAAATATACTATGGCTTGAACTAAGTTAAGTACAAGAAAATAAATCTAGGAGTTTATTCTTTCATTCAACAATCAACCATAAATTGAAATACACATAAACCAATCATTCATCCACGATATAATATCAAGCATATACTTGCATAAAAATGATACTTAGGTACGTTTGTTATATGCAAGTAAATTTAAAATTTGCTTTAAAGATGATATCCAATATGTAAAAAAGAAGCCTATGGCTTTGCTGAGTGTAAAATGAGACCAATGCCTTAAAGTGAATCGTGGACAATGTAGTTCATGTGTTTTATTAAGATAAATTGATGTTGAATTAGTGAAATTGTTTGTGCCTCCTTGGAGGTTAGCTCTTTGTTTGGAAACTTGCGGAGAGCTTTACCGAAACCCAATGGTCTCACCAGTAAAACTCACTCAAAGTGCTGGATGTCCAAAACGGGTGGGAAGCTAGGTCTCGAGAGGGCCCGCCTTACTTCGCAGGTCACTTCAAGGCGTTTTCYCGTGCATTAAGCTAACTACTTTAGAGATTGTCTTAATTAAACTATCAACCATTGACCAACACAGCGTGTATGAAACTTACTTCCAGCAGATCGAGACTAGCTCGCAACTGGAAGGGTCAGGAACCGCACTGAGAGCTGAGGGGAATTTGTTTATTTTAAACTGGAAATAAAATACTGAAATGAAAAGTGAGACTAATTACTAATCCACACTGACCAGGCCTCTTTCGAGGAACTGAGGGGATAGTTTATTTCCAACTTGAAATTGCAAGAAAGTGAAGCTAATCTAGCAATTAGTGTTCTACTTTGCAAAAAGAAATCTAATCTAGATTGTTGTTTGATTTCAATTTTAGAACTGAAGTGAACCTGTTGAAATGCTCAAAACAAGAAAAGACAAGAAACCAATCAAGAGGAAGATCCTGAAGCACAACACACCCCCCCCGGGGGACAAGCAAAGTGAAGCCTCCTTTGGCTCACTGATTTTATTACCACGGTTACAAGTGCTCTTTTAAGAGTCTTTATATCTCTTCAAGTGAGATTGGATCCTTATATATGGATCGTGAAACTTAAAAAATTTCATTTTTTACAATGTTTAAGGAAGTAGAACCACTTTGGGGGTCTTAGAGACTTCAAGTACTTGGTTTTTCGGTAGAATTTCCTCTTGTCCTTGCACCAACCTGCACAAAATCAGCGAACAAACAAGATGTAAATATGGCCAAAGACACTTTAAGAGTGCTTTGGGTTATTAGTTTATAAAACTAAAAAATTTCCAAGTACAATTCTATGATAAATTAGCAAATTTCTAAATCTAAACTAAGTAGAAAAAACCCTTTTCTTACTATTCTTTTCGCTGTCCTAAAACAGAAATATAAAGACAGTAAACTTTGCTCAAATATAGAAATTAAACTTTTGGAAAACACCTATCTTTAGCCTTTAAAAATTGCCGAAAGAAGTGAGACTAAAGATGAACTAAAGCAAGCTAGATCTAATTAAATCTTTCTTTAAAGCTTGAGATCTAAACTACTTGCTTTGAAATGCATAAAGTAAATGAGAAATTCAACCTTTAAAACCAACAATCTTTTTACTTTATGTGTATTTAGAACAAGTAACCAAGGGATTTAGAATTTGATGAGAAAGAGAGGAAATAAATGCTTGATTTTCTTGAAAGCCTTGGGCAATGGAGTCTCTTGCTTCGACAGAAAGTGGAGGGACTATGTTACTTCACCAAAATTTTGAAGAATGAGGGGGCAACAAACTAGCTAGCCTCTCCTTCAAATGAGATATCCTGCACAACTTCAAACTTCTTGCAAAGAGGTTAACCGCATTGGTGTCATATAATTTAGAAAACATTTGAGAGCATGAGAATTAAACAAAATAAGCATGCACATCAAACTACCTAGCATATATAAGACAATAGAAACAAGAAGCAAACAAGCTTCCTACTTCTATCCTATTGAGAGAAGCTCCCCTTTCAAGGCCAAGATTTACCAAAAAAAATTGCAAGAAATAATCAACAAAGCATATACCCTCATATACACCATGCACATAGATGATCCACACACAATAACTTTACACCGTTGAGTAGCCTCCAAAGCCTTTTATTCAAATAGAAATGATATCACAGATTACAATAACAAGCATCTCAACCCAAGTTCCAACTAACTTGCAATAGGAGAGAATGCTTGCTTAAATAACAAAATAGGTGAAAGTTCCCATGAGGGAGGGCGCATCACTTGGTGAAGGGGGCACACCACTTGGAGAGTGAAGTAGTGCCAAGTGTGGGATGAGGGGCTGCCACCTCTCCCATATCCAATCTAAATGCCAACTCGTAGATTTGAAGGAACAAGGATGCGCCACCTCTCAAAATGGTGGGCTGCCAACTCAAGGATGCGCCACCTCTCCAAGAGGGACGCACTTCTCAAAGAGCACATGCTAAAATTCAATTAACCACATGCCCACTTTATTGCTTTGACCAATGAACATCATCCTCTTGCTGCCACATAGCCTTTAGAGGCTTTATTTCGTCTCCAACATGTCAAAACATGTTTCCTTGATTTGTGCCCTTGCTGATTTTTTATGATTTTATTTGACTTTTTTGGGTTTTGTGAGCAAAAATGACTTTTAAGTGATTAACATCACTATTTTTGCTCAACTAAGTGGGTACTTAGGTAATATGGGTGCTCTAGGTCCAAAAACGAACATCTCCATGGCATATTAAGTCCCCTAGTACCACTTTTTTAATACATCTTTATTTTTTAATTAAAAATTGCCAAATTCTGGGAATTTTTTAATTAACTGAAAAAAAAAAAAATCCTAAAGGGGACTTAGTACATTTCCATAAGACTCTAGGAGAATGTTTAGCATGGTAATATACATTAGACACTAGGCTTAGATCAATGCTCAAGCCTAACCATGGGCATATACTCCAGCTCTGGAGGGATTGAGTGAAAAAACTCATAAATTATAAATCGCCTGAAAATGAGAAAATATAATTAGTAAGTAAAAAAACACTCCAGAGTATAACTCACGCTTAAGACTTAAGGTGGCTAAGACCTTTTGCAAGTTCATCATGCAACATCTCTTATTACAATTTTTTATGGAAATGTAAAAGAAAAAGGGTGGTCTTTACGACCGGCTGAACTTTTGAACTCTGAATTTTGAACAACAATGTTCAAACTTTGGCGGCTCGTTGGAAGTCCATCCTAGTGCAACTTTGATGGATAACAGTCCCTATGAAAAAGAATCTAAGGTTTTAATCTATGAAGTTTGAAAGAAAAAACTATTCTAGGAGTTTATTCTGAAATAACAAGACTTATATCAACAACATATATGATTCAAAAAACGATACACCCTGTAAAACCTCATACAAGAGTTATTCATTCATTATGTGCTTCAAAAGGAAATAACTTGAACCATATGAGTCTTTGAAATAAAGTTAGATCTGAAAAGATAGATAAAGTAAAGACTAGTGCCAGAAAGTAAGTGTGATGTTTTGAAAAGTGCGCGTTTATTTTATCTTGAGTATTTTATTATGGGAATTGGGAAAATTAAACAAGTCTTGAAACCGTGAAGTGGGGATTAAAGTCGGGGTCCCCACTCTTTGTGTGCAGTAGTGTATTTGGCCTTCTTTACTCGCTATTCAACAATCTTATAGACATGCTGATTGGGTGTGTCGTAGGTCCAAAAGAGGAGAGAACGAATCTCATTAATGAGTATCCCCCCTGACTTAACACACTCTACCCAAATGTAGAGGTCTTAGACGAATAGCGTAGTAAAACAAATTTCCCTATATTTAAGACTAACATGCGTTACTCATGTCCGTTTCTGGGTCTTCGAAGCCACCCGAAAGTAGCATCAGGATTGCATACGCAGTTGAGTAAATAAGATTTATTCCAATAATTGTAGAAATGAACTAATCTAGCAATTAGTATTCTATGAAAAATAAAACTATTCTAAGACTTGTGGTGGTTGATTTTATTAATAGGTTTTAGGTGATGTGAATTCTTTTTAGCTTTGTGTTGTTTATTAGAACATAAAATGAGAGTAAGAAATCAAAAAAAGAAATCGGCCACAAAGACACCTGTCCCCTTAAGGGGAAAAGAAAGCTGAACCGTGCAAGGTCCGCTTTACATTTATGAAGTTACAATGCTTTTGAGGAGAAATGCTTGTGATCCTTTACACTTAGGATCACAAAGCTTACAATTATTAGAGAAAGAAACAAGATCAAGGTAGGAAGCCTCCAGGTGCTCCGGATGGTCCAAATCCTTGAATATTGGGCAGCATAACCTTCTACCTGTTCATCAACCTGCACAAAACAGCAAGCAAACTCAAGTGAAATGTGCTCAAAATGAGTTTAAACAAGCCTGAAAATCAACACTATAAACCCAAAATTTATTCTAGTAAAAGCTATGCTAAAAAAGAAGGGAAGAAAAACACTAAGAGAGGCAAGTAGAAGCTTACTTCTCCTAGGGTAATTCTTTGCTGTTATAAAACAACAAGCTAAGGCACTTTAGACTTTGCCAAATAAGAGTTAAAACCCAAAATAACTTTTCTTACTACAAGTTTTAAAATTTAACGATAAATTACTTGCAAAAGGAAGACTTCTTTGTACTAGATCTAGCTTGGAAAATGATAAAGTTAACTAACAACGAGATCTAATACATGCATGGATTTACAAATCTGATCTGTATAAGATTTTCTTTTAGAAAGACAAGTCTAGATCTGCAAATTAAGTAACCAAAATTGAAAATCTGAAATTTATAACTTGTGAGAAAGAGAAAGAAGAATGGCTTGATTCGCTGGAATCCTTGGGCAAATGGAGTCCTCTTTTGGTGGAACAAAGAGGGATGATGTCTTCTTATGAAATCTCGAAGATGAGGGTGATGCTTGCTCGCTCAACCTCCTCTCCAAGTGAAGCAACCTGCAAAACTTAGAAACCCTTGCAAGAAATATAGTTAAACAAGCTTTGTGTTACCTACAAAAGAAAACTTGGAAAGCATGAACATTAGCTGAAATAAACATGCGATTCAAAGAGATCTAAAGTAAGTAAACAATAAGATTATTAAATAACTGAGTTTTTCGAATCTTATCCTACATGGAGATAGCTCCTCTTCATAGGCCAAGTTAACCAATTCAACATGCAAAAATACAAGAACAAATATACCTCATGAGCATTAATTTGACAATCCACATCCACACATTAGTATGCTACACCATATGAGACCTCCAAAGCCTTTATTCCATTGATAACAAAAGATTGATACAATAATGATAGCGTTTTCTTCCAAAACTCTGACTAACTGACAAGAGAAGGGTCAAACTTCCTTTATACAACCAACGATGACATCTCCAAGGTAGATGCGCATGGGAGAGGAGGAGATGCGCATGAGCTAAGGGGAGTGGCGCATGAGTGAGGTGGGAGATGTGTGGGTGAGGTGGTAGGTGTAGTGGAGTGAAGTAGGGGGAGTGTAGGAGATGAGTGATGGTAAGGGTGAGTGAAGTGAGGTGGTAGGTGAGTGAGATCGAGTGTCAAGCTTTGGGATTAGCGCCCTCACGGAGAATGCGCCAACAATGCAAGGGGATGTGCATGAGCTCATTGGGATCTCCACCCATGTGCCATGTCAACTAGGCCATGCGCCCTCACTAGGAGAGACCGCTGCCAACTGTACTCGAGACTCCAGACAAGGCAAAACATGTTTCCGACATGTTTGCTAACTTTTATGGATTCACCTAAATTTTAGGAAAATTAATTAAAGTCCCCTTTTTGTCTTTTTTGAGAGTAAAATACATTTTTGAGTAATTAAAATCACTTTATTGCCTAGACAAAACGAGAATAGGGGTCTAGGGGGTGCTTTGGCTTAGAAAACGAGCACAAATATGGCATCTGACATTGGCTGATGCCATGTTTTACTTTATTGACTTTTACATTAAAAATGTCTGTTTTACAGGAAATTTTTTATTTGACCAAAACATTAAAAAAACAAACCTATGAGGGACTTAGCGCAGTTTCTATATGATTCAATAGACATGACTTAGCATGAACTCATATACATTTAGACACTAGACATTGGTTATACCATGCCAAGGCCGAACCACCAACACATACTCCAGCTTTGGCGTCAACTTTGAGTGAAAAAAATTAGAAATTATTAATCGCCTGATAGGCAAAAAGTAATTAACAAGTGAAAAAAAACACTCTAGAGTACATGCTCATGCCCACGTCTTAGGTGGCCAATAGTCTTTTACAACTTTCATGCTCAAGTCATTTATTACAATGCCCTGGAGGGATGGAAATGCGGAAAAAGGGTGGTCTGATAGACCTGTTGAAATTTGTGAACACTGAGCATCTGACTGCTCAGTCTCTGGCGGCTCATCTGCAAATCCAGCTAGTACAACTCGGTGGATAACAGGAGGATTGGCCTCTTGTTTAGATGCACAAATAACTTCTTTGCCAGAATTTGTAAGTTTGACTATTGAATTTGCAAAGCAAGAAGATGGCTTAAATTGTCTGTTTTGTTGTCCTTATGTAGCAAGCATGTATTGTTGTAGCCATCATAAATGGCATGTCATCCATTTTGATAGCCGACCAATAGAAGATCATAACCATACATAGGAATGAGTCCACACTCCATGATATCAACAAAGCAGTTGATCGCGAAAGTGATGCTGTAGATTTAATCCACTTGTGTAGGCTATGTGTTGACTTTGACCCCTCTTAGATTGTAAGGATAAGGATGTGGTCATGTGGGAAAATAGCTCATATTTGAGGAGAGCACATTCTTCATACTATCATCAGGAAGATGCATTGAAATAAACTATCCTTAATTTGATAGTTCTATGTGAATATGGCTTCTTGGGTTGACTATTTCTTCTTTTTCTTCGTTATTTTGTTCAATGACAAGTGTGTGGGCGTTTTCCCCCTTTTCTACAAGGCACTTATCTGTGATAGTGATCAATGGACATGATATGTACATAAAATTTGGGAACTTTCGGCACTTGGCTTCTGCCTATAGCACGGTTTAGTAAGAGATGTATTGTTTGAAGAAGAGTAAGAAAGGAGAGAAGACTAATTAGTAGATGGATTAGTGTGATGGTGAGATTTAGTTGAGCTATTCTATAACTTGCTTTCAATCTTCAAGGAGAATTGGGAGGCTTGGTTAAGGGATGCAATGTGTAAGAGATCCCTTTCCCTCTACATATAATAAAAAATTTCTATGATAGAATTTAACTTGAAGGTCTTGTGTGGCTTCTTCTTTCAAACTTAGTAAACCATTAATTAAATTGGTCTATTCCTTTTTGGACATATTAACATACTGTTTGGTGAAGGTGTAACCATGATTTGGCGAGTCCTTTATGGTAGCCAAGTAAGTAGAGTTGTTCTTTGACAATTGTCTTTAATTGGTTTTGTCTCTTTATTCTTAGTCAATTATTGCGAATTAGTTGGTCTTTAAGGGTTTTCCACTAAGGGATGAGTGCTCCATATCTACTTCAACCACCATAATTTTTTGTGAATTTGTTAGTTGTTGGAATAGAAATATGCTTATAAACTACACATCCAAGCATTAAGTTTTTTGATGCTGAGTGTTTTGTCAAATTTTGTAAAATTCTGTTGGTATCTAGCTTAAAGGTGGGATGGCGAACTAGTACCGTGGTGGGAATCCCCATTCCATCCCAATAATTGTTCATCATATATTATTCCAACATGGTGATTGTTGCCGCCTTTATACACACCTTGGGTTAGTGAGGAAAAAATTTCAATCCACTGGGTGTGTCCTTGCGGTCAAGTCTCGAGTCAAGGTGCTACCACCTGATCGTCGACTCCTCTGTCTAGGCCAACCCCTAGCGAAGCCAAGGGGGGTAGTCCCTAAAGAAAAATATAAGGCTTAAAACTAAATCTAAGCTCAAAATGAAATCTAGGAGTTTATTATGAAACAACAAGAAGATCCAAGATCTACATTAGCAGCATATATGACAATAAATACAAATGCTTATAATAAAAACATTCAAAGCATATAAAGTACTTGCATGAAAGATATAAGCTGGAAATAGATACAAGTGCCTTAAAATGGAAATTGATAAGCAATATATGGAAATTATAGGCCAGTGCCAAGTGAATTATTGCAATATAACCAAATGCTGCTGAAAATGTAAATGAAATGGAGTTTGCAAGTGTTGTTGTAGATACATTAAAAGTTGTTTAATGTTATCGTGAAAGTGACTCTTGTGCTTTGCAGTATCTATTTTTAGACAGTGACATGTGGCGGTGTAATGTTCCCATTTTTGGATTCCCCTACCTTGCAGTGAGAGGCGACCTTATGAGTTTATGTCAGCCTGACCAGAGGAGTAAATTGAGGATAACAATGAGCTCGGGCAATTTGGAGGAGTTATATGGGGCCTAGGCTAGCCCGTTCAACATCTTTCATCATCAGGATCATTTCCGCACAGTTCGCTCTTGGTTCCGTGGCATTCGGACGATTTTCGTAATTTTGGGTTATTATTGAGCATATTTTAATTAATTACACTTAAGGTACTATTTGGAGCTCATTTCTTGGAGAAATACCTTAGTGTAATAGCTTGTTGGAATCGGGGCAAAAATATCTATAGGATAGGATGATGAAAAGTGACTTTCAATGGTCGGAGAAGTCATAAAGGCAAATTAATCATTTTTTGGAGTAAAAAGGCTCATTAAATCAATAAAGTGATTTTATGAGAAAATATTACAGATGAATTAAAAGTCACTTGAGGGGAAAAAGGTGAAAAGGGGTATAAAAGAGAGATAGGGGCTCATATTCCCTCATTATGTTGATCATCATTTCATTTTTACCTTTGATCATCATTTCATTTGTACCTTTGAGCTTTGGCAGCTTGAGTGTTTTGAGGGTTTTGACAAGACAAATCCTAGAGATCAGCATGGAGGTGAAAGATTCCTCCTTTCCTAATCCAAGCTTGGCCAAGGTGGTGAAAGATTCCACCCTCACCATTCTATCTGTTGATGTTTTTGGTAGCAGCGGGAGGTATTCACCTTCGGGACAACTTTTCTCAGAGATGAAGATGCCAATAAGTCAGAGGAAAACCATTGAACAGATCAAAGAAGCCTTAGAAGAAATTAGAAGATCCCAGAAGAGAAGTCGACCCCACAAAATAATAATAAAGAAGAAATATAGTGCTCCAGAAGAGAAGTTGGCCCCACAAGAAAAAGACAGAGAAAATATATTTTCCAGGAAGACAGGTCGACTCTACTAGAAAAGACACTTGCCCAGTCCAGTATAAATAAAGGTGATGCCTTCCTCATTTGTCACACTCTCTCACTCATCTATAGCGCAAGTCTAATGGAGCACTGCAGTCTAGAAAGAAGAAGGGCACAGGTTGGTTGGTTTATATTTTGTCTTGGTGGTACACTGGTGGAGGCCAATTACTCTAGTGCTTTGGCTAGGGTTTGATGCAGCTGCATTGCTGGATTATCTCTTGTGGAGATAAATATTCTTCTTTTTTGGTTTTCTCTATTGGATAGAGCTGGTTCTTGGTTATATTTGTTGATGATTGCAGCGTCGTGTGACATTCTCCAGGATACGTTCTCCTCTGGACTGAGTTGAGTCGACCTGTGAGAGCCCATATGATGGGTGTGCCCATGTGATGGGTGTATCGTTCTCCTCTATGATAGTTGAGTCGATGTGGTCTCCTGCCTTTGTACTCCTGTGGACTCAGTTGAGTCAGGCTTGAGATGGTACTCCAGATGATTCTCCTGTGGACTCGGTTGAGATAGAGATCTGTTGAGTATGACGTCCCTGTGGCTGAGGACAGGTGGACGTGTCCCTAGGGGCTGAGCACTAGTGGACGTGTGGATCCCTTGCTATATTGTCTAAGTGTAAGATTTACTTGTAACCCCAATTATGATGTAAAGGGTACAAGTCGGCCCCACCATATGTGAAAGATAATTAAGGTTTATTGTAATAATTAGTTATATTTCTGAGTTATTGAGGTCGACCCTATTGTGCCAAGAGACACACTTATTGCTGTGTCTAGTCTTGTATAAATAGAGGTGAATCCCCATTGAAGATTACACACTCTCACTTGTCATCTCGGAATTTCAGGTAGTGCATGTATGACTGAAATGCACCTCTCTTGGGCACTAGTTTCAAGGTTGTAGAGCACCCTCTTGTGTGCATCTGGGGTTTATGGTTTGGGGGATCTTCTCTTGAGAATATAGCAAATGATTGCTGGGTTTTTCCCTTGTTTGAGAAGGGTTTTCCCAGGATACTTCTTGTGTTCTTGTGCATGGTTATTCTTCTTGTGGTCTTGGTTATTGCAACACTTGTGTATGGTGTCGCTACATTTGTTTATGGTTCAAGTACATGCTAAATGAGATAAACCTCATGCTTGAGCTTAGCATTAGAGAAAATTCAACAATATTGTATTGGCAAGGATATTCTCTCTAAGAAAAGTTTGTTGGGTTTTCTCCCCTTGTGAAGAAGGATTTCCCAGGATAAATCTTTGTGTCTTCTTGTGTTTGTTTATCTGTTGCTTATATATTTCAGTGTATGGTTATTGAATGTTAAAAGAATATCAAAATGCTATGGTAAATCTAATGTTAACAAAACTAATAAAAAATCAACATGGTATCAGAGCTGGTTTCCTTCAGAACAGTCTAATCGTTGGAAGGAAGATCATGAGATTTGTCGCTGCAGTTTGCCGCTGCTCAAACCTAAACCTTGTCAAGCTCGTTGAGCAACCTGTTGGAGGACGCTGAGATTGATTTTTCTCTAGATCAACTCGCCCTACCCTAGCGCACCTCCCGGTGGTCTTAGATTACAACTTGGTGAAAGTTGAAATTTCTCAGTTGTAGTTGTAGTGCCAGTTGCTTCGTGCCAGCTACAGTTACAGTTGTAGTTGCCAGTCGCTAGTTGCAGCTGGAGTTGCCAGTTGCCAGTTGCACAAGCCTTGAGATTAGAAGACAAGTTAGATGGTGCTACAAATTTCAGAGATATGCACTTGTATATGTTCAAAATTTTATCATTATCATGAGGGTGTTTGCAGGAGAAGGGATCTTTTGTCCAAGTGACAATATGTAGATCGAAAGGATCTCAGATCCAGTACATTTAGAGAAACAACACACCCTCCCTGGAAGTAAAGACTCCAGGTTTGATTATTTTGATATGCCTCTAGCTGTTATGGCATTATTGCGATCTTATGTTGCATTCTGATCTATTGAAGTTATGATCATTATGAGGTGCACTTGTTTGCTAGCTAAATTGATCTCCTCTAGGAGATATTCTTGTTCTTGTTTCTTGTTCTGGGCAGATTATCTTGTTAAATGCCATGGAAGTTGCCATGGAGATGTTGTTCTTTTTTCTGTTAATGTTTTATGCCATTATTATAGTTCTTTGCATTTCAATAGTTAAGAGCAACATAAGAACAAGATCACTGAGAAATACACATTCACAAGAGACACAACATTTATCCCGGGAAACCCTCTAGGGGAAGAAAACCCAGCAAAAAATTCCTTATCATAAATTGCCAATACAATGTCAAGAGATAACTCAAATCAATACAGAAAGTCCTCTCCAAAAGATGCGTCACTCTTCTCCCTCTCTCCAACTGGTAAGTCGCAACTTGCCTCTTAGAAAATGAGCAAGTGTGTTGTGTGTCAAAGTGAGGCGCTAGCCTCTCTATATATACAAGTCTGGCACGTGTGAAGTGTCTTTCACTGGCAGGGCCGACTTCTCACTCTGGGTGGATAAACCCACCTTTATTATATTTCTAGGTCTCAATAATAACTGCTGGGGCCGACTTCTTATTCTGCCTATTATAATTGTCTATTGACCAATCCGCAAAAGGGGATTTGGTCCTAATACAATAACCAACATGATCAATCCACAATGGGGATTGATCCTATGAATAATATAACAGTCATAATAAGAATACTCTTTGCAATTACATTATTTCAACATTTTCTTGTTTCAGGCAGGTTACCATAGAGGCAGGGCACTAGTGATAGCTCTGAGTGGGAGCTATAATGATGGTTGCAGAAGACAACATATTAGATAGTCTCTAGTTTGAGACATAAAGCAGTCTGACTAGACAAGGAATTTGTACATATTGACAGTTCGACCAGTTTAGGCCTTGATGCATGATTCTATTAGTCTGAGTGAGTTATGGCATAAGAGACTTGCTCATTTGCATTATAGAGCTTTTCCCGCTCTGGGGAAGATGATGACATGTCTTCCAGCACTCTGTGTAGAGCATGATGGCATTTGCAGAGGTTGTGCTCTTGGAAAGAATGCCAAGGGATCTTTTCCAGGCAGTGACAACAGATCCAAGGGGATCTTGGACTTGGTGCATTTTGATTTGTGTGGGCCTATGACGGTTGCTTCCTTGAGTGGATACTTATATTATGTGATCTTCAGACACTTCAAGATACTATGAAGCCTGAGGTTGGACACTTCATGATATTTGGGTGTCCTGTTTACATTCATGTACCCAAGGAGAAAAGGACGAAGTTAGACCCTTCAGACAGGAAGGGTACATTTGTTGGGTACAATGAATCTTCAAAGGCATATTAGATCTACATCCTAGGTCAGAGACAAATTGAGGTGAGCAGGGATGTTTCTTTTGAGGAGGAGGTAGCCTTCATGAGATCTAGAGGATCTCACATGGAGATTGATGGTGAGAAGCAGGAGGAGATGGTGTCTTCTCCCCCTCACCCCTTCAATAGTTCAGAGGGAGCCAGTTGAGCTCATCGAGACAGTTGAGCCTATTGATCTAGTTGATCCTGTAAATCCTGTTGATGTTCCTAGAGATATTGCAGTAGGCTAGAAAAGGCCTGCATGGGCTTGTCAGACTTTGTAGGGGGCAGAGGGACATGCAACTCCCCGTGATACTTTCAGACAGAGCAAGAGACCTTAGAGATTCTCGAGCTATGTTGCAGCGATGAGCCACATCATTGATTCTGAGCCTTCCTATTATGTGGAGGCATCTAGTCAGCAGGTATGTAGAGATGCCATGATGGAGGAGTATTAGTCCATCATGAAGAATGATGTGTGGGATATTGTTCCAAGACCTGTGGGGAAGTCTGTGTTGACTTCCAAGTGGATCTATAAGATCAAACATGCAGCTGACAGGAGCATCGAGAAGCACAAAGCGATATTTGTGGTTAGAGGATTCTCTCAGGTAGAGGGAATAGATTATGAGGAGACATTTGCTCATGTTGCTCGATACACCTCCATTCAGAGGATCATTGCCCTTGCTTCAACCATGGGTTGGAGACTACATCAAATGGATGTGAAGACAACCTTCCTCAACGGAGAGATTGAGGAAGAGGTGTACATCGAGCAACCGGATGGTTTTGTGATTCATGGGAAGGAGCCCCATGTGTGAAGGTTAAAGAATGCCCTGTATGGACTCAAGCAGGCACCTCAAGCTTGGTATGCGAGGATTGATGGATACCTGATGAATTTGTGTTTCAGCAAGAGTGTTGTTGATGCCAACCTGTATTATAAGGTTGTTGAGGGTGAGTCCCTGATTTTGATCCTGTACGTTGATGATTCATTTCTCACCGGAGTAGAGAACCTCATTGCTTGGTGCACACATAAGTTGGCCTCCGAGTTTGAAATGAAAGATCTTGGCATGACACATTATTTCTTGGGACTAGAGGTGTGGCAGAGAACTGATGAGATCTTCCTGATTCAGTTGAGTATGTAGTTGAGATTTTGAGGAGATTTGGGATGTTGGACTGTAAGTCCATGGCTACATCGATGGTGTCGAATTTGAAGAATTTGAGTGAGTCTTCTTTCGATTCAGATCTGATTGATCTAACTAGATCACTGATGTATCTGGTTAACACTAGAGCAAATATTTGCTATGCAGTGAGTGCACTTAGCCAGTTCATGATTCAGCCGAGACAGTTGCATTGGGTAGTTGTGAAGCATGTGTTGAGACACTTGCGAGGCACAGTTGGATATGGCTTGAGATATGGCTCCAATATTGACATGAGATTGCAGGGATATGCTGATTTTGATTGGGCAGGGAGTGCAGTGGACAGGAAGAGCACCTCCAGGTGTTGCTTCATTTTGGGGTCTGCCATGGTTTCCTGGTGTAGCAGGCAACAGACTTCTGTAGTCTTGAGTACCGCAGAAGCCGAGTATATTGCAGTATGTATGGCAATACGCGAAGTAGTGTGGCTTCAAAAGCTCCTTGCAGGATTGTTTGGACAGATGCTGGATGCCACCGTGATTCATTGTGATAACTAGCGCTGTGTGAAGCTCTCAGAGAATCTAGTGTCTCATGACAGCTCAAAACATGTCGAGATCAAGTTTCATTACGTTCGAGACATGGTGTTGAGGAAAGAAATACTAGTGCATTACCTTCCTATAGATGAACAGATTGCAGATGTTCTCACCTAGCCCCTTGCCAAGTCGAAGTTCGAGTACTTCTGTGATAAACTTGGAGTGGTAGAGAATGCCCCTCTTGTTAAAAGGGAGTGTGTAGCTTCGTGAGACATTCTCTAGGTCGTACTCCTCGATGGACTGAGCCGTGTTGACCTGTGACGATATATTGGGTTGGTGCCCAGCAACCCTTGAGGTGCAACTCAAGCGATTGAGATATTTTCCAGGTCGTACTCCTCGATGGACTGAGCTGGGTTGACCTTTGATGACACTCCTCGATGGACTGATAAGTTGTACTGGGTTGGTGCCCAACGACCCTTGGGGTGTATCCCATGTGGTTGGGATATTTTCTAGGTCGTACTCAATTTATTGAGCTAGGTTGACCTGTGATAAAACTCCTTGATGGACTGAGTTGAGTATGACACTTATCGATGGACTGATAAGTTGTATTGGGTTGGTGCCCATCGTCCCTTGGGTGTAGCTCATGTGGACATGTCTTGTGGTTGTAGCCCTTGACGATGATGACACACACTATGAGGTTGTAGCCCTAGTGTTCTCTAGCGGGTTGTAGCCCCTAGATGAGATTGATAGGTCCACATTAGTTGTAGCCATGTGTGACGTGATGATGCTACTAGTAGCATGGTCTGCGTGACCATGATATGGTCTGAGGACCATGGCATAGCCTGCGAGGTTATGAGGACCAGAGAAGAACATTATGGAGAATACCTCCCTAGCTAAGAGGGAGTGTTGATGTTTTTGGTAGCAACGAGAGGTATTCACCTCCGAGATAACTTTTCTCAGAGATGAAGATGCCAAGAAATCAGAGGAAAACCATTGAACAGATCAAAGAAGCCTCAAAAGAAATTAGAATATCCCAGAAGAGAAGTCCGCCCCACAGAATAATAATAAAGAAGAAATATAATGCTTCAGAATAGAAGTCGGCCCCACAAGAAAAAGACAGAGAAAATATATTTTCTAGGAAGACAGGTTGACCCTACTGGAAAAGTTACTTGCCCAGTCCAGTATAAATAAAGGTGACACCTTCCTCATTTGTCACGCTCTCTCACTCATCTATAGTGCAAGTCTAATGGAGAGTTGCAGTCTAGAAGGAAGAAGGGCGCAGATTAGCTGGTTTATCTTTTGTCTTGGTGGTATGCTAGTGGAGGCCAGTTACTCTAGCGCTCTGGCTAGGGTTTGATGGAACTGCATTGCTGGATTATCTCTTGTGGAGATACGTATTCTTCTTTGTTGGTTTGCACTATTGGATAGAGATGGTTCTTGGTTATATTGTATTGGTAAGGATATTCTCTCTAACAAAAGTTCGCTGGGTTTTCTCCCCTTGTGAAGAAGGGTTTCCCAGGATAAATCTTTGTGTCTTCTTGTGTTTGTTTATCTGTTGCTTATGTATTTTAGTATATGGTTATTGAATGTTAAAAGAATATCAAAATGCTATGGTAAATCTAATGTTAACAAAACTAATGAAAATTCAACACTTTCCAGCTTAGATCTAGTTCAACTAGCAACAATGTAGAAGGGTGCATTACTAAGGGTTTACTCTGTAGAGGGGGCGGATTATCCAAGTTGAGGAGGTTCGATTTGGGTTCTACAGTTGAGATCTGGGAGAGACCTCACCTTGCATGCACTTGCCATCCCTAGCGACTTTTCTTGCCACTTTGGGGGGTTTTCAGTAGCCATATTTATTTATTATCAGAGCTGGGGGAATTTCCTGAAGGAGGGTGCTTTGGGGGTTTGAGATCCAGTGGTTTGTGGCTAGTTTTTGCCATCTTCAGCGAGGGAAACTCCTCATATGAGTTAGCCATCATCGTCTCTACAGGATTACAACTATTTCTTGGAGTTTGGAGGCCATATCTAGGCCATGTGATTTGAGAGGGTGCGCTACAACCAGTGAGGGTGCAACCTAGGAGGAGGTTCATCAGTTTGGTGGAAGGGAAAGAGATTGTTCTTGTCATTCTTTGGATGCAGCTATTGGAGGTCTAGGAGAGTCCATATCTCTTTCTTCCATTGTATTTTGGAGGTGTTATCAACCACAACTTCCATTCTTCTATATCTATTCCAGATCTCCTATTCGCATGTATTGAGGTCAACTTATATATTAAATAAATTTCAGATCTGAGTTTTGTGGCTATTGTATTGTTGTTTCTATGTGTTCTATTGTTGTTTAAGTTTAGATCTATTATTGCAGACCAATTGTGCAATCACACTTAACAATAAATCGAAAACATAAGCTCCACAAACTACAGGTGCGAATTGTTTGACAAAACCTCTCAACTAGAAACATTGAAAACTGAAAAATTCTGCATAGATCCATTTGGGGATCTTACAGTGGTATCATAGCGTTGTATCCTTCTAGCTTGAAGGAGACTTAGTGAGAAAAATTTCAAATGGAAAATCAGTGGCCATACCTATGGGTGATAGATGAGGAGTTTACATATTGTGTGAGGGAGTATATGGTGCTTGGTGAGGCATTTCACACAACCATGTCATTCAAAGAATTTTGCACCATCAAACATCTAGAGTGGTATGAGCCCCAATTAACAGCGGATGAGGAGTCCTTGAAAAACACAGGGCCGAAATTGAATGAGTATGAAGGACAGGTAGATCGGTTAGAGGTGCATGCATCTAGTCATGTTGAGGATGTGTGCAATGAGGATGATAACCCAACATTCCTTGATACGACATTAGAGCCATCCTATGGGGTTGTCAACACCAGTATACAAGATAGGGATGTTGATAGCAGCCAAGATGAAGTTTTCCAATCAACAGGTGTTGATTCAACGCCTTATTCCATTTATGATACTTATGATGACAAGGGCGTGATTGCACCTGAACATGACCAAGTTTTGGTGGTGGATGAGTTTCCTTTGGGTGCTTATCTATCATCTCAGGAGTTGTGCATTAAGGATGAAAAGAGGGCATACGACTTTGGGGAGCGTGACTGCAACACAGAAAATTGGTATGTACAGGTTTGTTCCTATGAGTCCCATCATTTGACAGGAAAATTGAAGGTGAGTGAGGACATGATTATGGCAGCCATAAAACATTTTGAGGACACTCATACATTGATAGCAGATTGTTGTTGGAAGGCTACAAGGACACATGATGAATTTGGAGGAGAAATTTCCCTTGCAAAATTTCAAGCACTTAGAGAGGCGTTGGTAGTAATGAAAACCGACTACCTACATCTACTTTTAGAGAAAGATCATCTTCTCACACTTGCTGAGATGTATTATGGTGCTTTACAGGGGAAAGAAGAGGAGGTTGACAAGCTTACCCAGGATTCCTTGAAGAGCACTCAAAAGATCGTTCAAGAATCAACGATGCAGGTTGAGCAGCTTGGTGTGGAGTTGAGTTGGGTACATCCCTCATCCTCCATATCAGACAATTAGTGATGTATGACAACCATATCGCGGGAGGATGTGAGTGGCATTTATTGTTTGATGGAGGAGCCTAGTGTGATGGTTGCACATGAGGAGCATATGGGTTTGCAGGCATTTGCAGAGAGATATGACCCAGAGGTTTTTGATTATGCACATGTTTCGCAGTATGGGGATCATGAGCCGCTTCTTTTGGAGAGCCCATTGAAGGCTCAATTCATGATCACTACTGAGACAATTGAGCATATACCTTGTGGACCAATCAACAGGGAAGTATATGCATCCAGGGATTGTGGGGATATGTATATTACAGATGAAGACACATCCATTTGGGATCCAGGTTCAGTTGGCACTAGTGTAGTGATTGATATGGTGACACATATATGATACATAATGATATGCAGTGGTATACAACGATATGCAGTGGTGTGCAATGGTATGTAGTGTTATGAAGAGGAGTACAATGATACACCGTGGGAGACAGTGGAGTCCGGGGGAGAGTCATACTCTCACTTGATGGAGCATGGATGGTCCAGAGGAGGACGATCCACTCTTTTGCTGCAGTACATGGACTTTGGAGGCCGTACTCTCAGCAATAGTAGTGTTTGTGATTATGGAGGGAGTATGGTTGACCATCTGTGTGAGGAGACGCCTTTGGAGGCATGCGATGGTATGGGAGTAGCGTGGAGCCCGGGTGACTATTCAGATAGTCCATTAGCGCATAGGGATGAGTTCCATGGAGCGGTACACTCCTCGACAATTGATCTTCGACAGGAACATCACCAGGGCTGGGTCAGTGGGTAGGATAGTCACGGGACTATTCTTAGGTATCCTTATGAGTTTTTGGTCACGCCCTTGGGATTGACCAATGCACCTACCACTTACCATATTTTCCTATAGTTGCAGAGGTCTCTATTTCTGTTCTTTGATGCTCTCAGTATATACAATAGGATAAGGGAGGATATCGTGAAACAGTTGGATGAGACATGGGGCATTATATACAAGACATGGAGTTCTTATTCAGGGCATGTGGTTAGTGCACAGGATGACAGGGATAGATTGAGGGATGACATGATCTACTACAGAGGTGACACATATTTGGTCCTTGAGGCCACATTTGAGGAGATGATCATGAGGGCGATGCATAATACACCTTCGGTAGGACTTTCCGGGGACTTGTATGAGGATGAGGTACCACATATGGCAGAGCTACTTTACAGGAAGGTGTCTAGACTCCAGGCATTGTTAGAGTACATTATCGGGAGTAGGGATAGCATATTTCTTTGTGTGGTTTGGCAGGAGCATGATAGATTAGCATGCATGGAGTTGATTCCTAGTATCTGGTTTCCATCAGTTGATTGCATACATGGATTAGAGATGAGGCTCGACTGGATTCCAATAGTTATCAGTGTAGCACATCAACAATCAACAGGCCTTGGGAGTGGTGGACTTCCAATTTGGTGGTGGGATCCGGGCATTCATCGGAGTGATAGATTGCTTTAGATGTTGATGATGATGATTGACAGAGCTGTGACAGTGATTGGTCTGCTTGAGTTTTGGGATGTCAGTAGAGGGGAAGTTGAAACTTACTCTATATGGTAGGATGGACTTTCTTTTCCGATACCCAGGATCGAGGCTGGCAGTGGATTTGCAGACTTAGATTTCACTGAGACATCTTTGCAGAGGATGATTCAGGATAGTGATTTCAGTCCCTTCATGGATTTCAGCTTGGGGTTCCAAGAGAGGAGGATGCAGACTGGGCATGTTGGTCCGATAGTGATGATCAGAGTGGTGCAGTGGCGACATGGTGGTTCCTTCCTAGGATTAGTTTGGGACCCTAGAATTACATTGTTTTACAATTTAGATACTGTTATACTTGAGAGAGTGGGTTATGATTTTCAGGAGTTTACTCCTGGGATTTCATGGGTTGACAGTTGGGCAACTAGTACAGATGGGAGAGTCAACCATTACTTTTAGGCGCTTATACATATGGAGCATTGGATTGGTGTCTTAGGTGGGATATTCTATGAGGGGTGGACCAAGTATTTACAATATCTATTTTCTCTATTGATTGGTGGTATTCATGAGGCTTCTTGTGTGGGTACATTGCAGGACAATATTGTGGGCGGTAGGTGCTCCACATCTTTCAATTTGGTCTGGGACCCGAGGATCACTCTTAGTTTTAGTTTGGTTCAACTTGTTGATCATTGGGTTTTGATGGCATTGCTTGAGGACAAACAAACTTTGGGAAGGGAGGATTGTAATGTTCCCATTTTTGGATTCCCCTGCCTTGCAGTCAGAGGTGACCTTATGAGTTTATGTCAGTCTGACCAGAGGAGTAAAATGAGGATAACAGTGAGATCGGAAAATTTGGAGAATTTGTATGGGGCCCAGGCTAGCACATTCACCATCTTTCATCATCTGGACCATTTCCACATAGTTCGTTCTTGGTTCTGTAGCATTTCGACGATTTTTGTAATTTTGGGTTATTATTGAGTATATTTTAATTAATTACACTTAAGGTACTATTTGGAGCTTGTTTCTTGGAGAAATACCTTAGTGTAATAACTTGTTAGAATCGGGGAGAAAATATCTACAGGATAGGATGATGAAAAGTGACTTTCGGTTGTCGGAGAAGTCATAAAGGCGTATTAATCACTTTTTGGAGTAAAAAGGTTCATTAAATTAATAAAGTGATTTTATGAGAAAATATTAAAGATGAATTAAAAGTCACTCAAGGGGAAAAAGGTGAAAAGGGGTATAAAAGAGAGATAGGTGCTCATATTCTCTCATTATGTTGATCATCGTTTCACTTGTACCTTTGAGCTCTAGCAGCTTGAGTGTTTTTAGGGTTTTGACTAGACAAACCCTAGAGATCAGTATGGAGGTGAAAAATTCCTCCTTTCCTGATCCAAGCTTGGCCAAGGTGGTGAAAGATTCCACCCTCACCATTCTATCCATTTTAGATCTATGTCAGCTAGCAACAGTGAAGAAGGGCTCATTACCGAGGGTTTACTCTGCAGAGGGGGCACATTATCCAAGTTGAGGAGGTTTAATTTGGGTTCTACAGTTGAGATCTCGGAGAGATCTCACCTTGCATGCACTTGCCATCCCTAGAGTGACTTTACTTGGCACTTTGGGGGGTTTTTAGTAGCCATATTTATTTATTATCAGAGCTGGGCGAATTTCCTAAAGGAGGGCGCTTTGGGTGTTTGAGATCCAGTGGTTTGTGGCCATTTTTTGCCATCTTCAGCCAGGGAAACTCCTCATATGAGTTAGCCATCATCATCTCTACAAGATTACAACTATTTCTTGGAGTTTGGAGGCCAGATCTAGGCCATGTGATTTGAGAGGGTGCGCTACAACTAGTGAGGGCACAACCTAGCTAGGAGGTTCATCAGTTTGGCGGAAGGGTAAGAGATTGATCTTGTCATTCTTTGCATGAAGCTATTGGAGGTCTAGGAGAGTCCATATCTCTCTCTTCTATTGTATTTTGGAGGTTTTATCAGCCACAACTTCCATTCTTCTATATCTATTCCAGATTTGCTATTCTCATGTACTGAGGTCAGCTTATATATTAAATAAAATTCAGATTTGAGTTTTATGGCTATTCTATTGTTGTTTCTATGTGTTTTATTGTTGTTTAAGTTCAGATCTATCATTGCAAACCAATTGTGCAATCACACTTAACAATAAACCCAAAACACAAGCTCCACAAACTACAAGTGCGAATTGTTTGACAAAACCTCTCAACCAAAAACATTGAAAACTGAAAAATTCCGCATAGATCGATTTGGGGACCTTACTGACGGTGTTCTCCTAGTCTTCTTGGATGATGTGGCCAGTTTCCTAGAATTTAGGAGCTGGATTCTATTTTTAAAAAGTTCTATATTTAGCAGGTATGATCATCCATGCAGTGCCAAGTGGCATCCTCACAGGTCGACATGTGGTAGATCTACATAGTGATGTGGCATCCACCTAGCATAGGACGCATTTTCCCAAGGCTTGAGCATATAATAAATAAATTAATTGAGATAAGGGAGACGCATAACTGGGCCTAAATTTAGCCGTATATTCCTCCGTATAATCACCTCTCTACTTGCCATGCATCAACCCCATAAAATTTGCCTTTCGTTGAATTTAAACTGCAATTTCTTAAAAAATAGGGAATCCCTAAAAAATAGGACGAAATTCCCTAATCAAGGCTTAAATTTCTCACTAACTTTTCCTCACTCGACATGTCTTCACTTTCCATGCATTAATTTTCTCAAATTCCTCTTAATTTGCTTTTAAATGCAAATTTCCTAAAATTTAGGAAAATCCCTAAAAAATAGGATGAATTTCCCCTTGCCTAAAACTCACTCATTACTTGGTCAAATTTATCATTTAAACATGCGTTTAATTCCTAATTTATCATGCGTTAACTCTCCTATTCTTCACATGAGTTAACTCTCTTTCCATTCTTTCATGCATATTAATTCATAAATTTCTCACTCACACTTATTCCCTCATGCGCATCAATTCCTATTTTATTTACACTCCTCTCCTATATATTGGATGGTTTTCAATGGTTATTGGCAGGTTCATTGCAACAACAACATAGTGTCTTTCTTGTTCTCTTCTCTCTTCTTCTCTAGTCTAGTGGTTCTTCTCTCGATTCTTCTCTCAGCAAAGTAGTCATTGTACCGGTTGTAGGCTTGCCAAGTGTGGTGCAATCAACTCTCTTGTAAGCTTGATCAATAAAAAAGTGTGTTTGTCTTCAAACCTCTTTTCTTGGTAGTATTATGGTAAATTTGTGATCTGATTTGTCATTTTCTGAACTGTTTATTGTGATTATTTCGATCCTTTGAATGGTTTTCTTCTCTATTTCCAGTCTATTATCATTGTGCTAACCCTGGAGGTTCCCTCCAAGCTAAAATAATCACTTTTCCTCATCATTTTGGGCCGCTTTTACACACTGTCCAAGACGAACAACTTGCTGATTTTTTGTTTTTTAACACAGAAATCAAAATTTAGATCAGCAACAAGGCGCTTCAGTGTGCCTTGGGACTTTTATAATGTTCCCAAATAGATTTGCTTGGAACATGTTAAGTTTTAAGGTTTTCTGGTTGTGGTATTTTGTCAAATACTTTGTGTATTTGTCTTCTCAAGTGTGCTAGGAGAGTTTGATTGAGTTTTGCAGCACATAAATGATAGGAGCATAACAATAATGGATACACAATAAGATGCAATAAGAAGTAACACAAGAAATAGACACAAATACCTTAGATCTGAGTTTTATTTAGATATATAGTTGACCTCATACAAAATGGAGCAGATCTGGAATACATATAGCATAATAGAGTGTGTGGCTGATAATGCCTCCAAAGTACAATAGAGAGATGAATATATAGGCTTCCAAAAGCCTCAGTGTGCCTTGGGACTTCTGTAATGTTCCCAAACATATTTGCTTGGAACATGTTAAGTTTTAAGGTTTTCTGGTTGTGGTATTTTGTCAAAGAGTTTGTGTATTTGTCTTCTCAAGTGTGCTAGGAGGGTTTGATTGAGTTTTGCAGCACATAAATGATAGGAGCATAACAATAATGGATACACAATAAGATGCAATAAGAAGTAACACAAGAAATAGCCACAAATACCTCAGATCTGAGTTTTATTTAGATATATAGCTGACCACATACAAAATGGAGCAGATCTGGAATACATATAGCATAATAGAGTGTGGCTGATAATGCCTCCAAGATACAATAGAGAGATGAATATATAGGCTTACAAAAACCTCTCCAAGCTGAATACCAAAGATCTTTGAGATCCAACTGTTCCCCTTTGTTGTAGGTGATGCCTCCTCTAGCACAATGTGCACTTCCTGGCTGGAATAGACTAAGGATGTTACAACCTCCTCTATGATTGCCTCCAACTCATGCAAAACTCTGATAGAAGATAGATCTGATGATGGCAAGATGATAGGAGTAGTCTTTGAGCTATAACTCAACTGAAAAACCTCCAAACAACAATATCTCTAAGAACAGATGCGCCCTCACTGGCTGTAGCAAGCCAAGAATTCGGCCTCCAAGAAGATGACCTCTAAATACCTGAAACCAACTGCCAAAAGGTATATCGGGGGATAGGAAACCCTTATGTTGAATCTCTAAGCTGTTGGGAGTGATCTCCCACTCCAAATCACTAGATCCACTAAGAACAGTGCGCCCTCCTGAAGAGAAAACTCACCCCTCTGGAAGATAGAATGAATCTGCTGAAGAATGCTCTCACACACTGCTGCAAAAGGGTGCTAGGATGGTAGCTATCAATCCTGGAAGGTGCTCTACTGAAGATCTAGCCACCTCTAAGCAAATCAAACGTGTCCTCCTCAACAAGTGCGCCCCAAACTGCAACGCCCCAACCTGCAGAAATCCTTCACTGGTGTGCCCCCTTGCCATAATTGATCGCTGAAGTAACTATGAACTGAATAGAACTTGAGCTAGAATGGTGAGGGAGGAGTCTTTCACCTCCTTGGCCAAGCTTGGATCAGGAAAGGTGGAATCTCTAGGGTTTGTTCAGTCAAAACCCTCAAAACGCCCAAGTATCACGAGCTCTCTAGCGAGAAGCCAGACATCAAAATGATAATCAACATAATGAGAGAATAGAGGCCCCTATCTCTCTTTTATCCCCCCTGTACATCTTTTCTCTCCAAGTGACTTTTACTTTATTTTTAATATTCCTTAATTAAATCACTTTATTAATTAATTAACCTTTTTACCTCTAAAAAGTGATTTATTCAACCTTATGGCTTCTCCTGCCACTTAAAGTCACTTCTCACCATCTTATCCTGTAGTGCTTTTCCTCTCGATTCCGATGAGCTATTACACTAAGAGGTTTCTCCAAGTATTATGCCCAATATGACCTGCTTAGTGAATTTAATTAAAATATGCTCATGAGTCATAATAACTCAAAATTATGAAAATCGTTGGAATGCAACGAAACCAAAGACAAGCTGTGCGGAATGGAACTTGATGATGAAATATGATGAACGATGCAAGTCGGGCCCAATAAAACTCAATATCTCCTGAACTCCTTGTCAACCCCATCTGGCTACTCTGGCAGGCATCCCACTCTGTAACATAGTAACATCCAAAAATAGGGACATTACAGGACTCCCCCAGAGGCTAGCAAGCACTAGTCGAAACAGAGAGGGGTTTGGTCAATGACAATTTGGGGGCCTTACTCCTTTAATTAGCCTAGTTTTTACTGTTGTCTTAACACATATTAGCTCATATTGGAGGGTAAAAATTTGTGCTAATAGAGAGACACCTGGTTCTAAAGTACTGCAGTGGCCTACATAGGTACATCCAAACAGAGATGGATTTCTTGGACATCTCCTCACTGAGAGCTGCTTATTGATATGCTATCAAAATCGAGCAAAAGTTTAAGCAACGAAATAAGCGAGAGTTTGGGTCTGCAAATTTGCAACAATAAAATCATGGCAAAGGTGGCCTTAACTCACAGAACAAGGGATAGAGCAAGGAAAGCCAACTTGAAGAGAGCTAGTCCAAGCCGCATGCAAATAAGGGTAACGGGAAGACAAAGGACACTGGAAAGTGGTGTGAGTTCCACAAGAGCCCCTAGCACAACAATGATGAATGCCACTCAAAACAATCATTGTTGGCTGAGCTTAAAGAAAAAGAGTCGGACCTCGACTCAGACTCTGATTCAGAGCAGGATAAGGAAAAACAGATCATCGATGTAGAACCTAGTGCTACCGTTGCAACCACAAAGATCCAACCAGATGGGTTAGAGGAGCTTGATGAAAGGGAGCGCCTCTTCCATTCATAGATGTGGGTGAAGGGAACTCCACTGCATTTGATTGTTGATTGCGGGATCTAGAAGAACCTAATCTCGGTTGAGGTCATCACGAGATTGAATATGTTGAGAATGCCACACCCCCAACCATACACCATTGGTTGGTTGAGTCAGGGAGAGGCCTTCGTGTCAACCAACAACGCTGCCTGTCCTACGACATCAAGCCCTTCAAAGATGAGGTACTATGTAATGTTGTCCCATGCAAAGTTTGTGATGTTCTTTTAGGACAACCTTATATGTGGAAACATCATGCTATTTATGAGTCTCGACCTCGTAGTGTCATTATCACTTTGGGTGGTCAGCCCTACTAGGTATTCAAGGTAGTTCTGACTACTGTGATTTCATTGATGTCGACGAAACAATGTTGAAAAATAATCTCACAGACTGCGAAGTTTTTCCTCTTCATGGTTCAGTCAGAAGGGGAACGAAAGGTTGCTGCTACCACCACAAATTCAATACAAGGTTTCTCTACACATCAGAAACAAGTGGACAAGCTTGTAGAGGAATACAAAGACCTCTTCACTTCCCCTGTAGGGGGTGTCTATGCAGTGTCAGGTCAAACATCCCATTGATTTGATACTTGGTGCTCCCTTGCCCAATGGTCCAATATACAAACACTCCCTTTTGGAGAATGAGGAAATAGATAAAGTGTCAAATTCTTGAGCTAATCCGCAAGGGCCACATTCGACCAACCTCCTTGCCTTGTGGGAGCCCAATTGTGTCATTGTAGAAGAAGGATGGAACGTGGCGGCTCTGTATTGATTATAGAGCCCTAAATAAAAACACTGTCAAGAACCGATACCCGATCCCTCAGATTGACGATCTTCTTGATCAACTCAAGGGTGCCAAGTTCTTCAGCAAGATCAATATGAAGTCGGGCTATCACCAAGTTTTGATAGAATCAACTGATGTATGGAAGACAACCTTCAAATCTAAAGGTTTCTTTGAGTGGTTGGTCATGCCTTTTGGCTTGACTAATGCTCTAGCGACATTCACTAGGATGATGGATCAGCTGTTCACAAACTCCTTTGTGGTGGTCTATTTGGATGACATCTTCATCTTTAGTTGGACTTGGGTAGAGCACTTGCAACACATTCAACAAGTCCTGAGCACCTTGCGACAACGCAAGTTATACGTCAACCTGGAGAAATGCTCATTTGGCATGCAGAGAATCCAATACTTAAGATACATTGTGGATGAACATGGGGTGCATATTGACCCAACCAAGATCCAGGTCATTCGCGATTGGCCAACCCCGACGACTCTAATAGAGCTCCGCAACTTTCTGGGCCTTGCCAACTTATACCGTAGGTTCGTGTTGGGGTTCTTTCATATAGTTTGTCCCTTAAGTGACCAAGGGGGGAGCTAAAGCCAATTTTGCCTGGTCTGAATCATAACATAAATCATTCTAAGATTTGAAACCCCGCCTTTGTTCTGCACCTGTCCTCACATTGCCAGATCTACAACAGTCGTTCGAGTTCAATATAGATGCCTCAGACTATGCTATTGATGCGGTCCTCACTCGACAGGGATATCTGCTTGCCTATCATAGTGAAACACAATCTGATGTTATTCACAGGTATCCCACCTGTGACAAGGAGATGTACTCCATTTTCCAGGCATGCCAGTAGGGGAAGCATTACATTCTAGGAAAGGAAACAATCATCCACACTGATCACAAGCCTCTGCAATTCATGTTGACGCAAAGGATGTTACATAATGACCGCCACCAGAAGTGGTCCACATACCTGCCACAAGTCCACTTGAACATCAAGTACAAGAAGGGAAACACCAATTGAGTTGTCGACTGCCTCAATTGACCTCCACTTGTAACACTAACCACAATGCTCAACTCTTGCGGGCATGAGACCTCAGGGTGGTCCTATTTATATGGTAGTGATCCCGACTTCACTGTCGCATGTCGAACACTAGGTGCAGGCACCCCAATTACAGAGTTTCATTTGTAGGATTGAATGGTATGCCATTTGGGTGATCTTCGTGTTCCTTCAAGCAAGCATGTGAAGCTGATTTCAGAAGCTCATCACAATCAGATGGCGTGGAAAAAATAGTGGCAGTACTGCAAAAGTAGTTTTATTGGCCGAAGCTCCGATAATATGTCAGTAAGTATATCAGAGCATGCACTACTTGTGCCATCGCCAATCCCTCCATTAAGAAATAGGGGCTATACACCCCTTTTCCTACTCCTGATAGGCCTTGAGAGCCCATCTCCATGAATTACATGTCTCGTCTACCTTCAACCAAAGATGGTAACGATTGCGTCTTCTTGGTTGTTGATCGATTCTCTAAGATGGTAGTTTTGATACCCTACACGAAGAGTGTTACCCCCCCAACCTAGGGGTAACTAAGGAGATGATGTCTCGAGGCCTGCAGGTAGCAGACATGGAGTGCCGAGAGCCGGATGGATAACACATCCCATAGAGCCCCTCTTCTTCACCACAGTTCACCATCATCATCATTGGCAACATAGTAACGTCCACTACACCGCTCTGGCTCCCAGAAGACAACAGGCCTTGCTTCATGAGGTAACAAGTCCAATCTCATCTTAAGTGTCACTTTAATGTTTGAAGCATTTAAGCATGTATCTTAGAGTTCTTTATTGATTATGGAACGTTTTCTTGGAAATTATATCTTTTGCCAAATTTCACCTTGGTTGTTGGCATGGTATCCTACTAAGTTGGTCACCCTTGGGAAAAGGGTTGCTACTGGGGGGTTTCTTTGAAGGTTCATCGCACCATTCCCGCTCATACTCACCACTTTCCACACTTCTTTCCCTCTGTTTCCTAATCTTTTGGTTTTTAGGTTCATTGACCCCAAGAAGGGCTTGTACCTCATTTCATGGGAAGAAGGGGCTAAAGGCCCGGAGGTGTTGTAGATGACATCATACATAAATGCTTGCCCTAAAGTCCTCTGAGCCATGAAACACTTCTCTAAAGGAATAAAGGACTTTTATGTAAAAAGATGAAAAAGTGTCTTGCTTGAAGGGGGAGTGCATTTCGGTGTTCTTTTATTTCCAGTGCACATAACACCCAATGTGTTCTAACTTCAAGTGACATTGCGGTGCTCTTTTATTTCTATTCCACATAGCACTCAATGTTCGAATTTAATGAAAAGGCAAATAAAGGGCTTGGAAAAAGGTTGCATTATAAATAAAGGGAACTCAAGGATGTAGCACACCCACCACAAAGGCATCCATAAATGAGACAATATGAACCCTTGATATGTCAAGAACCCCATGCCCAAGAGTCTTTCCCCAGTCCATCTCATACTCATTACATGATCTAGATAGGGTCTTCTTGGGAAACATTCCTTGACTTGGGGATTGGCCTACCCAATAGGTCACCATGACACCCCTCCCATACCTAAATTTGGCAAAGTTTATACGGTCTTTGAGCATTTGTTTAATTTAAAAGGGGAGATTTAATGCATGTGTTTGGGTGGTTCTTTTATTAAATGTGGCTTACTTGGCATGACTTGTGGACCCTTGGAGGGTGTACTTGTTTGTCTTTGCAGAGCCTTTCCCAGTGGAGGATGATGGACTGCACATGACGGCACCTTCTATACTTGGACGTGGCCTTTGGAGGCCTAAGACGTCACCCTTCATCCCTTGATGTCACCTTCGAGGCTAGGGTTTGATGGATGATGTGGTTTGACAGGAGGAGACACATGGCATGGCAGTGGGAACTTTTGCACTTGAGAGCATGACACATGGCCTTTGGAGGCCCAATGTTCTCCTCTTGAGGCTTGATGTTTCACTTTTCATCCCTACGTCACCCTCCTAGGGCATGGCATCACCCTTTTTAGGGTTTTACTTTATGTAATTTTCATTTTTGCATATTGTAAATGAAAATGAAGGGGGTTGACCCTCTACTAATTTGTTGTTCACAAGTTTAAGTGGAAAAATTGGTTTGGATGGCCTCCTATAAATAGAGGACCATCTCATTTTCATTTCTCATCATTCATTACTCACCATTTGTGAGAACAAGTCTCAAATTTTCGCCCTATCTTGGGCTTGTTATCGCACAGTTTGTAGTTAGGATAAAAGAAAGATGTAAAGAGACAAACTAGCATAACTGAACCAATCCCACCCAATGTCACCTCGATAAGAAGGTTCTTTTTGTTTAGGGAGGTAAGGCCCAGGGGAGACGTCCCTGGTGACCTAGAGTTTTGAGAAGGCAAAGAATTTAAGGCTAAAAGATAAATTGCCCCCTCACAAGTCACCATCGAGCAGATAGTCTAGCTAATCAACCAATAAAGAGAAGTATAACCAAAAAAAAGGAGATGTACCTGCCGGAGACAAAGCAACAAGAGATATATATATGCAAGCTTACTCGCTTGGTTAGTACTTCATATAATCAATGACTATTTGATATATAAGCAATTGAACAATAAATATTGACGAAGTCAATGTTAATATGATAGCAACGATGTACAATATCACTTCTTCAATAAATGCTAAAGGAACGTGGCATTCAATGTAACAATCAACACTTCATTTAGATAATGCCTTAAACAACCACTCAATTGCTCACAAGTAAAACGATAGCTGCACAATGATGTTAATAGCAAAAAGATGACAGCAACAATTAGTTAGTAGGGTTAGTCTTGTTATCCCCACTTTTCAGGGATAACTAGGAGATCATGTCTCGAGGCCCACAGGTCCTAGACATGGAGTACCGAGAGCAAGATTGACCTGAGCATGGCCCTGGAGGGCCCACCTTTTCTTCTTCCATCGTCTTTATCTTGTTAGTAGCAGTAGCATCCATCACCATCGGTTTGGTCCTGTATCAAAAGAGGTTCTTGCTTCATGAGGTAATTAGTCCAGGTATCATGGTATGTGTCACATTTGATCGTTAAAACCTTTAATTGTATGCATCTGATTCCTTTTATTTCTAACGACTGCTTGGATCTTACATTTGCCCACTTGACCATGTTTGGGGGGATTGACAGGGTGCCCTAGAAAGACTGTATCTGTAGGTTTTGGTGTGCCACTGGGGGTATTTCTGAAAAGCCATCATCCGCTCCCATCATAGCACCACTTCTTCATCTTACTTCCCGCTCACTTATCCCATCCCCCTTGTCTGGGCATTAGGTTGACCTATTTTTAGGACTGCACCTTACCTCATGGGAAGAAGGCGCTAAAGGCCCAGAAGGTAAAAGCAAGCTGGTAAAAGATAAAAGCCTAAGAATAAAACCTCGAGATGCTTCGCCCTGGGATCCCCGAGAAAGCAATAAAAGGCTTCTCAGCAAGAAACAAGTGGGACCTGGAAAAATAATAAAACAAGACCTAGTCAGAGGATGGGGGGTCTCATCACGAGCCAACCTATTAGGACCATGGGTACCTAGCAGTATGACATTGCCACCAGCTGGTTACCATGCCAGGGCAGTTACTCTTGGTTGCATGACCAAGGGAAAGGGGGTCTCATCACGAGCCAGCCTTCTCATCTCTGTGAAAGTACTTGTGGGTAACGCTGTCAGCTCTGGTCACCATGCCAAGGTAGTGTCCCCTGATTAGCTCTTGAACAAAAAAGAACAAAAGAATAAAAAGAATAAAGGCAAGAATGGGCTTGGAAAGAATGCATCCATGACAGGTACAACTCGCCTTCTACAAAGGCACCCACAGGTAACACTTTTGCACCCTTGGCCTTCACTGCACTCACATGCTTGGACATCCCCTGACCACATCACCCACTTACATGGCTTGGATGAGGTCTTTCCGGGAACTTTCCTTTTCCTGTGGACACTAGTCCAATAGGACGCCTTGTCCTTTTCTCCAGACTTGTATTGCAGGCTTGTGTAACGTCTTTGAGCTGTTAACTGATGTATTAGGGATTTTAGGCATATGTTTAATAATATTGATGATGAGATGTGATTGACATTGCTATGATCCCTGTGACTGATGAGCCCATGATCGACGGACAGGTACCATTTGGATCGGTACACATGGGGAGATGATCAGTTCGGACCTCCATGGGGCTGAAGAGCCCATTAGGTGGATGATGAGACCCCATTAGGGGGCAGAGACAGGGCAGAGGTTGATCAGAGACTTTACACCGGAGAAGAAGAGGACTTTCCACCAGAGGCATCCCGACATAGCTGGACCTAGGGGGATTAACCCATTTTCAGTGGGACGTTGGCTCTAGATAGCCTAGGACATCATCAGGAGGCCTATGACGTCATCATGAGCGTGTTGGCAGATGGACAGGGCAATTGGCATGTGTGGCAGCTTGGAGAAGCCCAAAAGAGGCTAACGTCTTGCTTCAGGAGGCTGCACTTGCCCTAATAGGGGCTAACGTCACCCTAGAAAGGAGTGACGTCTTACCTTTTGCTTGATTAGGGTTTTTAGTTTGAAAATTTAATGTAAAAGCAATATGATTTGATATTTTGGCCTTGTCGGCCTTTTACCTGATCTAAAATGTAAAATTAGGTCAAGGTTTTGTATAAATGAGGGATTTTAACTCTCATTTTTTCATCACAACTCATTCACCACTTGGTGAGGTCTGAAATTTGTTCCCTCTCTTGGGTATTTGGCTGATATAGTGAGGTGCACTTGTTGAAGGAAGACTTTTTGGCATTTTATGGTGTTTCTCTTGAAGGAAGGTGTTACAATTAGGGTTTGCATGGTTATTTCTTGATGAATTGTAAGTATTTTTTTGCAAAACTTCTTAAATGAATGGTTGTAGTCTTATTTTCTTGCATATATTTATAATTTGCTGAATCAAAACCCTAGGTGACAAGCACACAAGTAGGTCCTTGTCTCATGTACCCTGATAGAGAAACTTTCAACCATTGAAGAAGAAAAATAGAGCCTAGCCGTAGCTACACTTCTTTTTCTTCCTCTCCTTTGCTAGCCSTACCATTTAGAATTCAAGAGGAAGAAGACGTTCCAGGCCTAGGTTATCTACACTTAGGGCCATTTTTTCTCTTAGGGTTTGATGAAAGAGCCTTGCTGTGGCAACACTCTCCCTCATTAATCCTTCTTGTCTTGATTTTGTGCTTCATTTGAGCTAGCCATTTTGCGAAGTTGACCTAAGGAAGGAGGAGAGAGCACGAGGCCTTGCTATAGCAACACCGGAGTGAGCCTCTTTCCCCTAGGGTTTTGATTGTGGGACGTTGCTGGATTGGCTTCACTGGTTGTTTGACTACAACATCCAACAAACAGGGAAGTACAGGTAAGTAGTTTGCTTCATATTTATTGATTGCTTTATTTTAGTATATATATATATATATATATATATATATATATGTATGCTGGGGTGGCATTACCACCCCATTTTGTTACTGATGATTCTTTCGAGATCAAGCAGGTCTGCAGGTTATGCCAGAGATGCTGAGGTTCTCATGCGCTCTACGATGAGCACATGTCCCCGAGTTGGAGCCAGATGTTATCCCCACTTTTCAGGGATAACTAGGAGATCATGTCTCGAGGCCCACAGGTCCTAGACATGGAGTACCGAGAGCAGGATTGACCTGAGCATGGCTCTAGAGGGTCCACCTTTTCTTCTTCCATCGTCTTTATGTTGTCAGCAGTAGCAACATCCATCACCATCGATTTGGTCCTGTATCAAAAGAGTTTCTTGCTTCATGAGGTAATTAGTCCAGGTATCATGGTATGTGTCACATTTGATCGTTAAAACCTTTAATTGTATGCATCTGATTCCTTTTATTTCTAACGAATGCTTGGATCTTACATTTGCCCACTTGACCATGTTTGGGGGGATTGACAGTGTGCCCTAGCAAGACTGTATCTGTAGGTTTTGGTTTTCCATTGGGGGGATTTCTGAAAAGCCATCGTCCGCTCCCATCATAGCACCACTTCTTCATCTTACTTCCCGCTCACTTATCCCATCCCCCTTGTCCGAGCATTGGGTTGACCTATTTTTAGGATTGCACCTTACCTCGTGGGAAGAAGGGGCTAAAGGCCCAGAAGGTAAAAGCAAGCTGGTAAAAGATAAAAGACTAAGAATAAAACCTCGAGATGCTTCGCCCTGGGATCCCCGAGAAAGCAATAAAAGGCTTCTCAGCAAGAAACAAGAGGGACCCGAAAAAATAATAAAACAAGACCTAGTCAGAGGATAGGGGTCTTATCACGAGCCAGCCTATTAGGACCATGGGTACCTAGCAATATGACATTGCCATCAGCTGGTTACCACGCCAGGGCAGTGACTCTTGGTTGCATGGCCAAGGGAAAGGGGGTCTCATCATGAGCCAACCTTCTCATCTCTGTGAAAGTACTTGTGGGTAACGTTGTTAGCTCTAGTCACCATGCCAAGGCAGTGTCCCCTGATTAGCTCTTGAACAAAAAAGAATAAAAGAATAAAAATAATAAAGGCAAGAATGGGCTTGGAAAGAATGCATCCATGACAGGTACAACTCGCCTTCTACAAAGGTACCCACAGGTAACACTTTTGCACCCTTGGCCTTCACTGCACCCACATGCTTG